>JAAVTI010000643.1:0-25746 GCA_011947335.1 Phytophthora constricta | reverse complement strand
GCCGGTTTACGACCTTCTGAAAATCATCAACCACCGGGTGTTAACAAGGTGTCGTTGAATGTGAGGACTAACAGATCTTCCAGGATACTTTCAATGCCATGTGACGAGGCGATCACTTCAACATATGGCTACAAACACTAAAAAGGCAACTTTATCACCATTTGGCGTCGTCTTGCCGCTCGAATAAGTAGCGCACAGACAGGGCTCACAGAAAATAAACCAACAACTGAGAACCGAGCAAATATAAAACAACCGTGCGACATACCACCATGAGCTTGAGGCTGTCAGCCTAGCACAGATGCTTGAAGACTCGAACCGCGCGTCCGTGTATCAGTTGCTTCAGAAAACCACCAGATCCTGACACCCCGTCGAGTCATTATCAAACAAGCTGAACTTTGATCAGCTTACCATGGGGCAAGAATAAGTGCATCGAGGTCAAACATTTTTTTCTCACCAGAACGCCGATAGCAGAAGGTTTCTCATTATTTTTCACCAGCACCAGTCTGCGAAGTAGCGTCACAAATTCGTTTCTCGTGAGGGCGTGCCTATCCCAATAAATAGAAGAAGACTGCAATCGCAAAGCGTCAGTTGTGAAGAGCTAGTGGTAAGAACACCTCTGGTTTTGTGTACCATGTTGCGGTCGAACTGCCTCAAATTTGTAAGGAAAATGTTTGCACAGCAAGCTAATCGCGCTGGAAGAAATCCCGACGGGTAAGAAGTCTGTAAATGAGAACGATAGTTAATCGCGTTTCCGCGTGCGGCGCTGCGGGTTTCGAACACCACATGCTTGGAAAGGAAAATGTAGCAAACCGTTTCTGCGCATTTCTTCAGAAAGGACACGCATCGATTTTGGAAGAGCGGGCTTACCTGGTCCAGTTTGTAATACTGTGTGTCGTCATGTCCAAACGTGTTTACCTTTCTTACGGGATCGGCGTCTTCTACAGAGATGCCCGATTCCAAACTTGAACATGACGCTCAATCTGGCCCCGCTGAAAATTTGTAAACCACATGACGTGCTAACTAGTTAGTCTCGTCGACGATGTTGCTACTAATTTACAGGTAAAGCAGCGCGATGGCATACCTCTCCTTCGGTGTCAAGACTGCACATTAAATCATGACGGTATAAACACCATTCCGCAGAAGAAAATTCTAAAACAAAATCCGACCTCGACTTAACCAGACGCGTAGAAGAAAACGGTGTCGTGAATCATATCCTGTCGCGTTCGACGCGACAAAATCGTCGCTTTCAGGCCCCAAGTGGATGCTGCCACAGCGATCCGAAGCATTTGTCTTGGTCGGAGTAATTCAACGGCTGACTGTACACAACATTTGACGGCAAAATTCAACACTAGTGGTTAGCGAACATTTGGAAGTGGTCGCACCTCGAGCAGCACGATACCTAGCCTTACGTACCGGTCCATGAAACCCCTTGGCGCAACGTGCGACTAAAACATTTACACTCGGGACCATCGAAGAGAAGGACACCACTGCCAAAGCCGACCACCGACGCCGGTCGATCACCAGTCGTAACCTGATCTCTGCTTCTAGTTGTGCCCCAATATACACAACTGACTCATGGTGTTGATCAATCATGGGAGAGCGCAGTCGATGGTTGGCGTGGGTAGCGACTGATCGCTACCACTGCGCGTCGACGACATCAAATGAGAGAGAGCTCGCTGCACCCAGAACTTCGCTGCAAATCTCCGGCTCCGATGGCAATTCTTGAAAAACTTGGTATCGCTAGTCGACTTGGGCCTCATCTCCGACGTGTGTAGAAGCCTGACAGCGTTGCGTTGTCTCCGCAGCTTCCACGGCATCGTTCCGATGGTCGACAGTCCGGAATCTTATTACTGCACCGACTCGTCCGTCGTTGCTGCTGCTGGGCGGGGGCCTGGACCCTGTTCTTACTGTATTAATACCGTATATAAATATATACTGGCGTCAGCTCCTAACCACCAAGATACACAGCAGAGCTGTCTGCCTGCTGTTGCGACGAGCTCATTGCGCCAAGACCATTGGTCCTGCAGCCGGCAGTTGAGACTTCGCTCGAAAGGTCGCGACCCTCGTGCATACAGATCACCATACAAAAGATCCCTGCGGACGATTGGCCAATATCGCGAACATACCCTTCTATTGGCGCAAGTAGCCATTCTTTCGCGCAAAGAAACTACCCAACTTTTGAGTAACGCTGACCCATTCTACGGTGGTCGAACACGCCGTTTCGCTGTTGCAGTCGAGGAGCTGCAGCTTGAGCCACTCCTTCCATCCACTCCCCACCAGCACAACAATCACAATCACAGGCCACAGCACTTCCCCACAAGAAAACAATAAATAGCCACGTTATAATTGATCGTTTACAGTTGCCTCGTCTCCTGTCTGGGCTGGTGCTTGGTGCAGCAGTTCTGCTTTCTCTGCGACGCCGGCCGCTTGCATCCCTCGAACGCACAGCGTTTGCCGCCGCCGTGCGTCCAGCACAGCCCCTTCGAGATCGTCGTCTTCGGGCACCCGGCCACCGAGCACTTGGAGCCGCCGCCGTGCGACCAGCACAGTCCGCGGGACTTGGCGCCGCGTGTGCAGCCCTCCACGGTGCACAGCGTCTGGCCGCCGTGTTTCCAGCACAGTCCGCGGTGCTTGGCACTGGCCGAGCAGCCAGGCTTGGAGCACGCCCGGCCGCCGCCGTGGCGGAAGCAGAGCCCGCGGTCGATGGTGTAGTTGGTGCAGCCGTCCACGCAGCACGAGCGAGCCGCGCGCTTCTCGACGGCGGTCTTTTGCGCTTGCTCTGGCGCGGCTTGGCGGCCGGGTGCTGCGTGGGCAGCAGCTTGGCCTCCTGTCGGCTCGCCGCGGGCGGCGTCAATGGCTTGTGGTCGTCTAGAATGAAGGCCAGCGAGAGTTTGGGCGTGCTGGGCGCCGCCAGGTCGCTGAGCGCGAAGTTGGCGAGGATGGTGAGCGCGGGCAGCGAGATGCTGGCCATGTTGCCGAGTGCTATCGAGAGCCGAGTCTAACGTTGTAGCGGGCTGCTGCCTGTTGCTGCCGTTTTTGGTGTTTGAACTCTAGGGAGAACTAGCAAGTGGGGGTGATGTGGAGGACAAGTCTCGCGCGTGGATGGCGACTTTTTGCTGTCTGCGAGCTGCGACTTGACTGGGTCTCACTATGGAACGGCGGCTGACACTGTCTAACGCTGGCGAAGACCGACGACGTTGTTATCTTGTCTATCCTGAACTGAAGTGGACAGGCCGCGGCCCGGCTCTGTGCGACAACCAGCTGGTTACGAACAGCACAACATATCCTCGCTCCGCCCGCAACCCACTGGCGCTCACTATGCGCTGATGTGCTCGGCACGAACAGAAAATCAGAGGACAGAAGTTGGTGCTGAAAGCGCCACTTGGCCTTTGTATGCGCCAATCAAGCGAAGCGTGACAAATCAAATAGTTGAGCCAGGGCGTCAAGGCTGACTGACACAAGAGAGGCCAACGCGGACAGCGAGGCGAGGAACACCTGGGCCGGGAATCTGTATTAATAGCGATGCCAGTATTAGGCGCGGGTGCTGATTGGTTGGCTGGCTGGCTGGCTTCTTGTCTGCGCTGTGGTGTTCGAATGAACCCCTGTCGCCTGTACATCAGGACTGCAGTTTAGTGCGCGCCTCCGAGCGATCGGCGGCGAAGTACTCGAAGCAAAGGCTTCCTAATTTTGACTGACACGTGGTGGCACTGTGCGCCACTCAGTGCTGTAGGACACGAAGAGACCGACTGACGGTGGGTGATGGCTTGGTGTGGCCGGTGGACACCATCTGGCCATCGGCGTCAGAATCCGTCGGCCCGCGCTGAAAGCCCCACACACTGTTGCCTAAGGTAGTCTGGCGCACGTTAGCAGCGGCAGCACATGGCTCGCAGTTCTGAGCACGGCCACGTCGTCTTTTGTGCTCGGTGTGGCGAAGGCGGACAGGATCACTTGCTGGATTTTGAGCGGTGCGTCGTTCGGGGATCGCGACACGCTTCGACTGAACGCACTCCGTCGGCGGCGGCATGAAGGTAGCCCATGTGCTGGTCGCTCGCTCAGCGTCAATCGAACGCGTGTCCTCGCGCAGCGGCGGCTCCACGTGCGACGACGGCAGTTCTTGTCCGCAGAAGCTGATGTCGATCAAACGCGAGTGTAGCTGCAACTTCTGTCAATTAGCGGATCTTGAACATCCTGCACAAAGCCAGGGCGTCCCTGAGATATCGGTGCTCGGGCTCCAGACAATCCATTTGCAGCCGCGATTGCAAGCCGACCCAGAGCATGGCTTCACGGCGGCTGCGCTACACTGCACTGCAAGCAACGCAATTGCTTCACTGCTTTGCGTTGGCCATCCTGAATGCGTTGACTAACCGCTCGCTCGCTTGCAGCGACCATCGAGCCCAGCGTCGGCATCCGCATCGGCATCCCTGTGTGGTGTGAACTGTCGTCCGCTTCGTCCGGTCTCAGCGCACTCGCGTGCTCCTTCTTTTCAAACAGTGCAAAATACTGCCGTCCGAGTTGTGTCGACTGGCGCATTGGCGCGCTGCTCTTGCAAATTGTCCTGAGGCGCGACCTCGACGGCGAAAGCGCAGTGCGAGCCGACAAGAGCCGAGTCGCTGCTACGTGTACAGTAATGTTACACTGCGGCTGGCGGTGGTGCCGTGTCGGGTGAGTGCCGCGTGGCAGCGAGTCGAGCTCCGAAGCCATGACCTTAAGCTCTCGCGACCTGAGCACTTTCTACTAGGAGATGCGAGTCTTGACGGCTTGCTTTTTCGCAATGCTCGACAGCGCAGTGCCCAGTACCTGCTTCCGTGCTGCTGTTTGTATCCGGCGGTGGTCTTCAAGACGAATCGACGAAGCTAACACCGATGCCCTTGATGCGAGCTCGGACAGCACGCGAGCCGGAACCGAACAAGGAGCACCTCTGCATGCATCTGCCCATGTGGCCGCGCAAATCTGGCTGGCAAGCGACATCCTGGCGGGTATGTAGTGGTGAGGCTCCTTTCGTTGGTAAAGCTCGACCGAGCAAGGGGAGACCTCTACGTCACTGACCGCTGGGATCGGAGCGGAGCGAACAGAAACTTTCTGAAAGAGAGCTCGGTCTCGCGGCGAGCCCGCCCTATCATGAGATGCACGGCGAGAACAGCAAAACGCTGACAGGTGGCCTCGGCGCTAGACACAAAAGGAGGTTTGCGAGGATAGGTTGTGCTGTTCGTGTCGCGAGACTCCCCACCAGCTGCCGCTCGCAGCCAGAAACGGGTGCCCGACATGTCCACGGTGAGATCGAGTAAGATCGCGTGCGCCTCCTCCAGCGTTAGACAGCGGCCTCCGAGCAACATCTTGACAAGGGCGATTACTGCCTCGA
Organism: Phytophthora constricta; assembly: GCA_011947335.1. Lineage (NCBI taxonomy): Eukaryota > Oomycota > Peronosporomycetes > Peronosporales > Peronosporaceae > Phytophthora > Phytophthora constricta. Next base: position 20,387 of record JAAVTI010000643.1, on the reverse strand, counting down.
GTCGAGACAATAATCGACCACGCATCCACGTCTAGGTGGCAAAACTGTAGAAACGCCAGCAATGACAGCAACAGCAAAAGCTCATTCCCGAATTTGCCTCTTTTGGTGGCGACAAACTGCCAACTACAAACTGCAAATTAGCAGAGCGCCAGCATGAGCAGCATGACGTTGCCCCCGCTGAGAGTCTTCACCCACTACGCTCGCGCCAACCCAATGGCCACGCAGCTCACGAGCCCAATGGTGTTCCACCCGGTGCCTCAGACGCCCAAATTCTCGCTGGCCTTCATCCTGGACGACCACAAGCCGTTGACGCCGCCGGCCGCGAGCCGACAGGAGGCCAAGCTGGCGCCGACGCAGCACCCGTGACGAAGGAGCGCAAGCGCAAGCGCAAAATGACGCCCGAGGAGAAGCGCGCGGCGCGCTCGTGCTGCGTGGACGGCTGCACCAACTACACCATCGACCGCGGGCTCTGCTTCCGCCACGGCGGCGGCAAGTCGTGCTCCATGGCTGGCTGCTCGGCCAGTGCCAAGCACCGCGGACTGTGCTGGAAACACGGCGGGTCGACGATGTGCACCGTGGAGGGTTGCACACGCGGTGCCAAGTCCCGTGGACTGTGCTGGTCGCACGGCGGCGGCTCCAAGTGCTCGGTGGCTGGGTGCCCGAAGACGACGATCTCGAAGGGGCTGTGCTGGACGCACGGCGGCGGCAAACGCTGTGCGTTCGAGGGATGCAAGCGGCCGGCGTCGCAGAGAAAGCAGAACTGCTGCATTAAGCATCAGCCCAAGAAGGCAAAGGTGGCTGCCGATGTTTCCTTACGCCGTGAGGGTCGTCACGTTTGACTTTCTCCGTTCTAGCTAGCTAAGATTATTATCCAAAATGTACTTTGTGATCAGCATTTTTGTTGTGCTCGATTATTAATTCTTGTGTCACTTATCAAGTCGATCTATACTCTGGAGTTGGGTATTACCATGTCCATTTTAAACCCGAATACTACGGTACTACTACTACTACTAGTGATTTAATCACTACTATTTTAATATACTTTCGTGGACGACCTTCTGTAATACATGTACTGTAGAATGGTATGATATGCAAGTAAACCGGAAATGCAGTGTGTTCCAGCAATCACTTTTCGGGTGCAAGCAATGCGTGTAAAAAAGGAAAAGATGATATTAACTGCGCATGTCGTCGATGAATGTTAATGCACTGTAATAGCCAACATTATACACATTAACCTGATGCAAACCATATTATTATCATATTACTCATTTTTACGGGCAACCGAAAAGAGTAATGGATAGCCATGGACGTCCACCCATCGCGGACACAGACATCCAAGTCATCACCCAGATAGCGATTGGTCGGTTACGGACAGCAATCGTGTGAAGTTTGCGACATCTACCAGACAGCCCAGTTACAGTGTACTTAACGTAGCCGGTCGACGACTAAAGCAGGATTTATAGGGTGATTAGAAGTCGTTAGAAAAATACTAAGTGTCTATATCTACCCGAAGCAATAAGCTTTAAAAATATGAGGGTCCACGGCGACAGATCACACCGAATAGCCTTTAACGGGAGTTCCGTTGAGGATTGCAGATGTTTTTCAAGAGGGCGATGATCTACCAGCTACATCTAGTCAGACGACATTTATCCGACGATATTGTAATACTTCCTCACCAACGTGCAAGCGTCGACGCAAAACGGTTGACTATCCATTCACCTCCAACGTTATAGGGGTGGGGTGTGCGCGTAATGACTACAGCTACTTTTTTTGCACTCTTGTCTTTATGTTAGAACGACACATGCACGATATTTCCTTATCCGTTGCCCAAAACTCCCTTCTCAACTAGATAACAGAGATCTGGCAAGAACGAAGATTTTTTAAAGGGAATCCCTAAAGGCACACTTTTTACGTGATGTGGTCCACTCATCTGCAGCGACGGGTGCGCTAAGGAAAGAGCTGGCTGCTCTGAGCAGCAGGAGGAGGCTGGACTGGTGCGACGTGGAGCTGCGCACAGTGGTGTCGGCGAACGAGACGCTGTCGCTGCTGCCCACGCAGGCGGTGTCGCTGGCGTTGAACCGCGCGTCTGCGTGCGCTTGCTGGCGCTGATCTTGACGCGCGCAGCGTAAGCATGGCGATGCCTCGCTGGAGCGACCTCGTGCTGCTTTCTCGCGTGGGCGGTGCCCAGATCTGGGACGTCGCGGGCGAGCTGCAGTCGGACGACGTGATCTGGCTGAAGGAGACAGAGGTGGTGCTGGCGCCGCGCACAGCCAGGTCGCAGCGCGTGACGGTGTCAACGAACGTGACGTTGGTAGACTCGGTGTCGTCGCGCGTTGTGGTGGTGCAGGTGTGGCACTTGGTCCAGGATCCTCGGTCGCTGGTGGCCGTGGTGTCGACGCTGGATCCGCTGAGGTGGAAAGCAAGGAGGCCGAGGCAGCGATGTGCATGAGGTCCGTGGAGGCAACGGCGTGGTGCGCTTCGAGAACGTGTCGGGCTCGTGTTGGGCTCGTGTTGGGCTCGTGTTGGGCTCGAGCCTGGTGGCGGACAAGACGGGGTCACAGGGAGGTGTGCTGACGGTTTACCCTGGTACTTCGTCGACACGCCGAATTCCCGGTTCTGTGGCGCGTACATGACGTGGCGCAATGATGCGGTGGCGAGGTGGAGGTGGCGCGTCTAGTTTCGATGTCACTGTCGCTGCCGCCGAGCCTGGTAGGGTAGCTGGCATTGGCGCGCGTCTGCGGACATATTATAGTAAGTGCATCGGTTGTTCATATATTCAAACCTGGTTGTGTTTCTAATCTTTTGCGTCTTAAATCGTCCGATTATGAATGCAGAACTGCTACTGCTACGTGAGGACGTGCTGATGCAGCACCAGAAGAAGTAGTAAATTGCTGGTAATGTCAAGTTGGCTACTTGGGTGTGTGTCGACATGACCGTTTGTCATGTCCTTCCTCACGACAGATACCGCACCGGCGAGTCGCTCTTTTCGCCTCAGTCTCTGCCACTTCAAACCCTGAAGGTAAGCGCTTCGTTTTGCGCTGATGGGACTGCTGGTTACTGCTTCCTTTACGCAGTGCTGTGGGCGGTCGACCGCGGAGGCGTTCTACTCTAAACGGGTCGAGGACTCCATGGATGTCTGGATCCAGGTCAGTGCGATCCTTGTACCAGTGCTCGTTAAAGTCGCTCATACTCAGTTCTTTTTCTCCTCGATTAGCTGTACGAGATCGTGCGCACACGGAAGACCCATGACGGTACGCTGGAAGCCTGTACACTTTGCAAGCTGCTCTGGATGGAGCGCTCTAACATATTCTTTGTGTACCTTTTTCAGGGCATAGTGCGTTATACCACGTAGAACTGGTGCGAAGACGGATTTCGGTAGCGTGAGAATTTCTACACGCTCTTTTTGAATTGGTCGTTGATATTTTGCTGCCGCTGTAGGGTCGATCGATCAACACGCTCGTATACATCGAGGAGGCTGCCGCGTGCCCGCTTCAGATTGCTTTTAATGTTGGTCCAGTGTGCACCCTCCGCTACTGACGTCACGGTATGATCGAAGTGCATGCATTGGTTGATGGCGTAACTAGCGAAACGATGACGTAAGGGTACTTTGTTTTTGTCAATGTAGGCAAATGCCTTCTTGATAAGGTGGATTGTGGTGGTGTCTTGTGGCTCATGTAGCCACACGTACTCTTCCTTTTCCGATGACTCTATCAAATCCTTCTTGACAGCGCTCCAAGATTCAGTAAAATCTGTCTCGGTAAGTGAAAAATTTGAAGCCGTTCTCCACCCTTTCATGATCGCACTAAATGCATCGTTGTTCATATTTGGCTTCTTGCAGTATGCCGTGATGTTCTTATCAATATGCCACCAGCACAAATGCACTCTGCAATCTGGCCAAGTCTTCTCTAGTGCTGTAATCAGGGCCGTCTCGTTGTCTACAACAACAACCGACGGAGGTCGAGCGAGTGCGCGCTGCAACTTCTGGATCGCCCACAAGTAGCTAGGTTCCTCCTCATTGCTCATGAAGCAGCACGCCACGGTAAACGTTTTGTGCGTGCCTGTCACACCCACTACATGCAACAGGGGCATGCGCGACTGGTTTGTTTTGTAAGTACAATCCATCAATAGAACGTCACCGTACTGATGAGTTAATTGTCTGCTTTCGTTAGCAGCAAAGAAAAGGTGAATAACTCGATTGCAATCATCTCGCAGACTACCAGAGACGACAGGCTCGATCTTCAACTTTTGATGAAGAGCTTCAATCTGCGTTAGTCCCCCTAGCTTTTCTGCCTTGTAATTCGCTATGATGTTGTCGATATCCTTGTATACTACCCATGAATGTTCACTTCGAACTAGACTCCATATCATCTTCGGCTCGAGACCAGCAGCACAATGTTGTTTCACGATACTTTCTATGTCATGTTGAGATCTAAGAAATCGTCGCGCGGCTGGGAGTCCGGAGATGTCATCCGGGCACAGCCAAGAATGCTCTGAATCTTCTTCAACGCTCTCTTTCAATCGCCATTCACTTCCATCTCGTAACATTGCAATCTTAAGCTCGTACGTACATCCAACTTTCTTTGCGCGGAGCGTGCGCTTTCCGTTAGCTGGCATCCATCCTTCAGCTGCATGACTACGCTTTTCTCCACCTTGAGAGCACCACAGTGTAACAGAGCTTTTTGCCGAGCGCTTAACAACTAACGCAAACCCGTTTTCAATTGCATACGACATCAATGCATTTTTTGCCTCTTGTAGTTTAGAGAAGGTATTAGCTGGGGCTGGAACGGCAGGACACCATGCCAGTGGCTCCATGTCCGCGTAGTTCGAAGTGGCGAGCGTTGAGCTATCGTACTATTTTTATCTCGCCGACGCATTTACGCCGTAACAAGTGTGCCTTTAGCTGTTTTTGAGGTGCCTTTAGGGATTCTCTTTTAAATTACCGTCGAATGCCAACGAATTTGCATCAAGCGGACAAAAAAATGGATCAGCCGGACAAAATAAATCCATTGTGCCAAGGGTCGGAATAAAGGATCGGGCCAAAATGATGCATTGCTCTGCAGTCCTGAAAAGATGGATCACGCTGCGGATCGGGCCAAAATGATGCATTGCTCTGCAGTCCTGAAAAGATGGATCACGCTGCGTGTCTATTTCAGATTGACGGAGCTTAAACACATCTGAATTCACTGCGCGGGAGCAAGAACCATGCCGAGAGGAAGACCACGCGAGCACCCGTCGCGGCATCCGCGTCCAGACGCTGCCGTCGCGGTGGACTCCGCGCTGGAAGATGCTTGCCCATCGTCATGGCAAGCTGCACGACAAAGAGCAAGACGTGAAAGTCAGGCGGCGAAGCAGGATGAGACCGCGAGACTGACGCCGACAGGATGAGGGCTTTCTGGGCATGGCCAGCCACGTTGGTGACGAGAAGGGCTGTGAAAAAATGCTATCAGATATGCTGGAGTAGCTACCTAGATGCTGAAGACTAACGGCGGGAGTGATCTGGATGCTCTGAGACGTGACATGGGCGGAGAGGAACACGACTACGACGAAGTCAAATTGTATTTGTAGGCAAAATAAAAGTCAGATTGATTCATTCTGTGTGTTACTTGCGCAAAAATACCAAACGCAAAAGTGGACAAAATGATCCATCCCATGACCCTGGCACAATGGATTTATTTTGTCCGGCTGATCCAGTTTTTGTCCGCTTGATGCAAATTCATTGGCATTCGTCGGTAATTTAAAAAATCTTCGATCTTGCCAGATCTCTGTTATCTAGTTGAGAAGGAAGTTTTGGGCAACGGATAAGGAAATATCGTGCATGTGTCGTATTAACATACAGACAAGAGTGCAAATAAGTAGCTGTAGTCATTACGCGCACACCCCACCCCTATAACGTTGGAGGTGAATGAATAGTCAACCGTTTTGCGTCGACGCTTGCACGTTGGTGAGGAAGTATTACAATATCGTCGGATAAATGTCGTCTGACTAGATGTAGCTGGTCGATCATGTTCCGATGTCACTGCAATACGCAGTCTCTTGGGTCAAAGCGTTTAACTTGTTTCTCAATTACTACTGCACGCAACAACGGATGCGCACTCCAGCGCAGATTCGACTCTGAGATCGCTATTCAACCTCACACTACTATCTCCAATACCAGTTACTGTATGCAATGCGGGCGATATTGTAACACGCCGCCCTCCAAAGAGAGCTATCGGAACAAACTCATAGTTGGTCCTTCTTAGCCAACTTGGCCTTCGCATATGCTGCTCTGCGATCCTCTCGTGGCGTAGCACTTGCCTCCGGCTTCATGCCTATCTTACTTATCAGCTTGTTCATCCGCATGAAATTCAAAGGCTTCGTAAACAGATCCGCAGAATTTTCCTCGCCTTCGAGCTTCCACAACTGCACTATACCTTGGTCAGCTAGCTCTCACGTAATGATAGCGTAATTCGATATGTCGTGTCTTGCGACTGTATGAAGGATGCGTTGCCAATGCTAGTGCTGCTTGATTATCGACACCAAGCGAGAACTCAAGCATGTACGAAGGTAAAATGTCCATCACCACATTTGTATCGCACGACCTTCTTGGCATGCTTCACAGGCTGCTACATATTCGGCTTCCGCCGTGCTTTGAGCAACAATGCTCTGTCGTCGCGCTGCCCAGGCGACTGGCCCGCCGGCTATCATCATGATGTACCCAGTTATACTCCTACGAGTCTCGGGACAATTTCCCCAGTCAGCGTCGCAAAAATCATCAATGGAAAAAGATTGTCAGCGAGTGCAAATCGAATGGAGACCGAGTACGGGCTTGAATCGGATGGACGTCGAGTACAATTATTAGTTCGGTGGTATTGCGAGTAAGCACAACATGAAATAGGGGGTGCCAGTACGATTGTGTAAGGTGCTAGTTCTACGCACAGCACGATACCATAATCCTAATCTGATGTTTTCATTCTGGTAGTCCGTCGACGTTCGGGCCCATTACATAGCTGATGGAAAGCAGTTCGGCTAGCTCCTGACAAAGCAGATCGGACAATAAGTTTTCGTTTTGCTCTGTGAGACCTCACCACTACTCCATAAAATCACTCCACTCCATGGAGTCCGCCAACAATCCACATTCCCCACTCGACGTTACGCATGGCCTCAATTCAAGGATGGAAACACTAATGCAGTTGGTCCGCCAGCAATGCCAATTATGTAGGTTACGCAGCACGCTGGTAGTGTTACCAATCTAGTAACGAGGTCTGCACTCGCTCGGCCACGTAATTGCACTGATACTGGGATCCATCCGACGTTGGCAAATGTACTCGGTCTCCTCCGATTTATGTCCGTACTCGGATTCCATCCGATTTGTACTCGGTGAAAATCCGCACCCATCATCAATCTTCACTACCTTCTGGTCAGCGTGCACATTCTTCTTGCGCCTGAAATATATTCCACGATCCGTCGTAGCTGCGAGGTATCTCAACACTCTTTTGACGGCTGCGCCGTGGGCATTACTTGGATTCTCGGTAAACCGACTGAGATATACAACGCAGTATGCGAGATCAGGGCGATTACTGGTGGCGAGGTACATCAGCGATCCGATTGCAGCACGATAATCGATACCCGGTTCTCTTTCACCATGTGTGCTAGCGTGTAGCTTAGCAGTCGTATCCATAGGCGAACGGCACCCGTGGGCTCCATCAAACCCAAGCTTTGTCAGAATTGCTTTAGCATACTTGGTTTAATGAAGCAACGTGCCATTCTCATTGGACCCAAGTTGAATGCCAAGAAGACGCCCTTGATCTTTTATTCCGTAGATAACATTCAGGTCAGCGAAGAACTCCTTCTTCCAACTTTCATTGTTGGTGCTGCATAACAGGTCATCCACATAAACTAGCAGAATAGACGTCACGCCTGCCCTTGGAATAGGTATAGAGACACGGTTCTGTTGTATTTTGCATTCATCCATTCTGCGTCAGCCACTAATGAAGTTCATCATTCCACTCCTTTCCACTCTGATGAAGGCCGTATAGAGCATTCTTCACCTTCCAGACCCAACCTTCCTTGAGCGGAAAGCCAGCAATTCTTTTGATGAAGTGAACAATACCGAGCTTGGCATTGAGATACGCTGTGTTTATATCGCACTGATAAGCGTTGATAGCTCACATAAAGCCACAAACAATCTAAACGATGACATTCTAGCCACAGGTGAGAAGATTTCCGTTACGAGAAAATCAATGTCCGGTATTTGTCTGTCACCCCTTGCACATAAGCGTGGACGAAATCTTAGGACATTTCCAAGATCATCAGTTTTTAGCTGGAACCGCCACATTGTTTCCAGTGCTTTCTTACCCTCCGGTATTATTTCTTCACGGACCAACTCGAACACATCTTTTTCCTCCATGGCAGCCATCTCGTTTTTCATCCCCTTCCACCATTCGGATCGTTGCGGGGTGGACATGAGTAGTGAAATCAGAGCTGAAATGACTACCGCTTTTTTCAATCCTACATTTAAGCGTTTAAACATGGATTTAATCTAATTTTAAATGTAGGAGTGGAAATAATGACAAGACCTCTAAACAGCTTATATTGAATAGAACACTCCTTTTAACCTGAAGGATTTTCATACGTCATCAAATACCTATTATTCATAGGAATGATTATAGAAAGAATGTCGCCGAAAAATCTTACATACAAATCTGACAACATCATTTATATAATGATTTTAAATATCAAGATCAGAACTAAGAAAGTGATTCATCTTAAACGAACTTTCTATAAATTACTCATTTTCTTAGCCAGTAAATCAATTCATGAGCATCATGACCACCACCATTGCGATTAGAAATTGGCATTCTCATGTTTTAGAATTTGCCAAACGACAAATACTTTATCATTTCTTGAGGACAGTTGATAGCTAAATAACCTCCAAGCTTTAAATTCGTATAAGCGCTACTAAAAGTTGGAATGAAATACTCTTTTAAAAATGTTTCCTTATCAACATAAACCATTCCATCATATTTTTCTGGATCGAAGTATGGTGGTGAAGTAAATACCAAATCGTAAGAATACTTCGAATAATCAATATCTTGACTCTTAGCAGTTATGATTTCTACATTAGACTTCGTTTCGAAGGTATCAAACATTTTTTTATAGCCAGATCGAAGTTTCGTATTCGAATCAATACCAACATAATCAATATCCAAAGACATTGCTGCAAGCATTCGATTCCCCATCCAGCTGAGGGGTCTAATACTGATTTTGCTTTAAATCGTTTATATATATATATTGCGACAGTTGGACGAAAATTATTGACTGATCCATATCTGTAACTGAGAACTGCCCTGAGATTAGATTTAGTTAACTTAGTTTCATCATTCTTACCAAACCATTTTATTGCATATTGAGTTGTTTTATCACGGTCATCAGGGTTTTTCCAAGCTTCAAACTTATACTTTCGCTTTTTATAGCTGACTTTACTCCTTAAATTTTCGAAGACATAGTCGCATGCTAAAACCCCTATACGACTATGAGATAAACTAGAAGCTTCAAATTGAACCAACTTATGATAGTCATCGATTGCCTCAGCTTTGGATGGGTTCTTATATGGATACGCCATCCTATATTAGTAGAAAAAATCATGTTTTGTTACATATGAATTAATTATTTTTTTATCAGATTACTCTACATCCTATAGTATATAGATAAAAACAATGACGACATTAACATTTGGTAAATTCAAGGACAAGACTATCGAAGAGGTTTATGCCATCGATCCAAGTTACTGCCGATGGTCGAGCAAACAACCAAGTTTAAACGCGAGCGATGAGATTAAAGACTTTCTTACGACTACGTTCGCGGATTGTAAAGAAGAAACCGATGAATATGTTATGACCTGGGGTCGCCATAAGACTAAAACTCTAGATTATATTAAGAGAGTCGATCCCAAATATCTCGATTGGTTACGCAACAATCAGTTCTTAAAGAAAAATGCTCACGACTACTCAAAGAGTTAGAAACCATCAATTAACTACAACCTGCAAACGTCAAATTAAAAACAAATATGTTTTTGTTCATTGAGTCAAAAACAATAGTTAGAGCTTAATTAACTACATAATTTTCAATTTCGCCTGTGAGACGATTATAAGTCATTTCATTTTCATGAGCTACAATGACGAGCATGTTATCGCCTCGGCTCGAAGCATTGGTTCCCATCACTTGAATACTGTAACGGGGTAACCTCAGTGTACCCTGGTTACATACAGAGTGACACGCGTCACTCTTTCGGACCGCTGGTCCTGGTTCATAACTACCATGGACCTGCATAACTGCATACAGCCTTACCGTCGTGTGGCATACACGAGCGATGTGGCATACATCGTTGGGCTCTAGGAGCCAACCATTCTACGTTGACTTAGATCTAGTATAGTTCATAGGAAGTTTGTATTACAGGCCAAACTTGCCTTAACTATAAATCTATTCAGTCTTATATCTACCCTATAAAGCCCACCGGTTCCCTTACGACCAGGAACCCCGTGAACTGCCGTTCACTTGGAGTTTGTATACTCCTAAGCACTTCCTCTGTGCAACGTGCTGTGTGCCCCGTCACAAATACTCTGCGGCACCTCAGCTTCGGTTAATCTACTAACATCAGCAACTAGCACTCGGTTAACAGTTGACCATTTTTGGAAATCGATAAGTCCATTCGTTAATTCAGGCGTCTGGTCACCGTTAATCGCACTGAGCTTGCTAAACTCATTACAGAAACTATGGAAGTCGTAGTCATACGAGATGTCGAATACTTGCTTGGATCCAATACGAACATTGAAGTTGCGAATCGACGAACCAGCCTGAACAGTCCAAGGAGCCGAATCGAACGGGCTTTGAAACTGCTGAATAGAAGCAGTAGCATAATTACCGGCCGATTTTCAGCGAACGGAAGAAGAGCGACAAAACTTAGCATTCTTAAGTGAAGCTGATAGTTGCAAATCGAACGAAGAGTTTTGCTGAGTAGTGGTCACACCCAGTGCCTGCTCGCAGATAAAACCATTAAGCATAGTAATCAAGGTTTTGACCTTCTTCATAGCTTAGAGATGATCGAGCTCGAATTCTCGAGATCAACAAACGGAACGTATAGACGCGTCGTAGTAAAAGGAAAGTAGGTGCTATCAATCGCAGACTCAAGCGAGTTGGTAATGGCGCCCCAGGCAACAGTGACCTCACCGGCAGCTGCCGGTAAAACACCTGCATTGGGGCTACCAGTTAACGAGGAGGCTACCATAATCGGGCACACTGAACCACTCGCAATTGTTGTAGACGCGAGAGTCATAACCTTAGCACTCCCAGTGTAAGGAAGAGAAATTACAGAATTGCCCTGATTAACGCGAAGTCGTAGCTTAATCTGAGGATAAGCCATTAGATCGAGTTCCTTAAAGATCGGATGAAGATCGGTTAGCTTAATCTTAAGCATGTAATTCCATGTTCCTGCAATCGTATTAATAGCAGTACCGCCAGCAACGAAAGCTCCGCGTCCAAGCTGATTAGCAATATTCTTAGCAGCGTCCGATGTGATAGTAGGCCAGCCATTTGTATTGACGGCCCCCGAATCGTAATAACGCCATTAGCGTACGATCCTTGGTTAATATCAATTACGTACGGTACTCGCTTGTTAGAGGTGACTTTGACCTCCGGATCCGCTTTTAGCGAAGATTGGTATAAAAATTGATCAGCAAACTGGGTGTCACTCATCTTAAAATAATGATATGATTGAATTAACGAAAATAATTAATGTTGAAGTTGATAATATCTATGAATCCAACGAGATTACCAAGCCTATCCGCAAGGTAGGTACCTTCCTAATTCTATTGAGACCTCCTGATCTTGAGATAGGACACTGGACATGTATCGTAGATGGTATTTATTTTGATAGTATGGGCGAGGGACCTCCTAAACACTATGGAATAAAACAATACAACGAGATTCAACTTCAAGGTACTAAAGATGATTATTGCGGGAATATTTTGTTTATTGATATTTACGCTAAACAGAAGAATAGAATGGATCTACTGAAGAGGTTTATTAATTTAAATATAACCGTGCTTTACCTTTTAATTATATAGAGCGGAGCTTAGAGAACTTGTTAAGCTGACGCTTCGCACTTGAGCGTAGTCAGACCCCACGCCCGCGTGTTCGAAAAGAAGCCCCTTCTTTCAACACGCGGGGTGGGGGCAATCATGTATCGTGAATTAACGATCTCGAGTGAAATACCTAAGGCGAAGCTAACCAAAGCTTTCAAGACTGGAAAACTAAGTTTAACAAAGGCTGAACTTAAGGGTTCTGGTGCTATTATTCATTGCATCCATCGAGCTATGAGAAGGCGCTTAAGGCTCAAAAAGCGGGTCGTGGGGTTAGATTGGACATTACGCGCCATGAGGTTAAGAAAGGATATAAGAAGCTCCAAGGTTCCTCGGTTTGGGGAAAAGTGTGGAGCGGTATTAAAACATGTTTAAGGCTCTTAAAGACTCTGGCTTGTTGTCGCGAGCCGTAGATGCAGCTGTTCCTGCTCTAGCTACTTATGCAGGCTCACCTCAAATGGCAATCCCCGCACGAGCTGCTATTAAATCAATGACTGGAGTTGGCGTCGATAGCGATAGCGAATCGGATAGAGAGGGCGGTCGACTCAGTTTAAATGATGTAAAAACATGAGGTAAACAAGCTCTTCGCTACATGAAAGATCGAGGTATTGCAACTGATCTCGTAGATCTAGCAGAACGCAAACTTATTAAGAAAGCAACTAAGCCTGAACATTTAGATATGATCAAACAAGTTCGTAAGACTGTTAAATCGAGATACGGCGTCGGCGTCCCTAAGGGTAAGAAGTTTGTTAAGGGTAGTCAAGAAGCCAAAATTCACATAGCTAAGATTCGAGCTATGAGAGGTAAGAAGACGAATGATGTTCAGGGTCGCAGACCTGCTGGAGGATCGTTTTCACTCGGGGAAAGTAGTATGAAGGCAGGGAGTTTTCGTCTCAATTAATTCCACCCTATTCTGATAACTTAAGTCTCAGCCATGGACACGCGAACGAGCAAGGCCATCACAGTAAGAGAGAGGCAAGCGGAGACAACATTTGAGAACGGAGTGAGGACGAACATCCACGGAGACATGATGGAGTGGATGGCTGGGTCGGATCAAGGAGGAGACCCAGGAGGGATCGCGAGTTGGACGGATAGGCCAGGCATCAGGTAGACAGAAGACGGAAGGAGAGGAGGCGAAGTAGACTCCAGCGATCACACAATACGCTGGAGAATGGTTATTAGAGTTCAGTGCGTCAGCACAAGTGACACAATATACCTCAACAACACTAAAAAAAAAACACTACTTACGATGCAATCTCCGTTTCCACAGCCAACGGCGCTAGCTCGTACGTTCTTCAATCCCTGTCGCTGCTGCTGGTCTTTGTTGTCCAACATGCCACTTGCATAACGGTGTTATCTCCAATATCAGTTACTGTATGCAATGCGGGCGATATTGTAACAGATCATCGCCCTCTTGAAAAACATCTGCAATCCTCAACGGAACTCCCGTTAAAGGCTATTCGGTGTGATCTGTCGCCGTGGACCCTCATATTTTTAAAGCTTATTGCTTCGGGTAGATATAGACACTTAGTATTTTTCTAACGACTTCTAATCACCCTATAAATCCTGCTTTAGTCGTCGACCGGCTACGTTAAGTACACTGTAACTGGGCTGTCTGGTAGATGTCGCAAACTTCACACGATTGCTGTCCGTAACCGACCAATCGCTATCTGGGTGATGACTTGGATGTCTGTGTCCGCGATGGGTGGACGTCCATGGCTATCCATTACTCTTTTCGGTTGCCCGTAAAAATGAGTAATATGATAATAATATGGTTTGCATCAGGTTAATGTGTATAATGTTGGCTATTACAGTGCATTAACATTCATCGACGACATGCGCAGTTAATATCATCTTTTCCTTTTTACACGCATTGCTTGCACCCGAAAAGTGATTGCTGGAACACACTGCATTTCCGGTTTACTTGCATATCATACCATTCTACAGTACATGTATTACAGAAGGTCGTCCACGAAAGTATATTAAAATAGTAGTGATTAAATCACTAGTAGTAGTAGTAGTACCGTAGTATTCGGGTTTAAAATGGACATGGTAATACCCAACTCCAGAGTATAGATCGACTTGATAAGTGACACAAGAATTAATAATCGAGCACAACAAAAATGCTGATCACAAAGTACATTTTGGATAATAATCTTAGCTAGCTAGAACGGAGAAAGTCAAACGTGACGACCCTCACGGCGTAAGGAAACATCGGCAGCCACCTTTGCCTTCTTGGGCTGATGCTTAATGCAGCAGTTCTGCTTTCTCTGCGACGCCGGCCGCTTGCATCCCTCGAACGCACAGCGTTTGCCGCCGCCGTGCGTCCAGCACAGCCCCTTCGAGATCGTCGTCTTCGGGCACCCAGCCACCGAGCACTTGGAGCCGCCGCCGTGCGACCAGCACAGTCCACGGGACTTGGCACCGCGTGTGCAACCCTCCACGGTGCACATCGTCGACCCGCCGTGTTTCCAGCACAGTCCGCGGTGCTTGGCACTGGCCGAGCAGCCAGCCATGGAGCACGACTTGCCGCCGCCGTGGCGGAAGCAGAGCCCGCGGTCGATGGTGTAGTTGGTGCAGCCGTCCACGCAGCACGAGCGCGCCGCGCGCTTCTCCTCGGGCGTCATTTTGCGCTTGCGCTTGCGCTCCTTCGTCACGGGTGCTGCGTCGGCGCCAGCTTGGCCTCCTGTCGGCTCGCGGCCGGCGGCGTCAACGGCTTGTGGTCGTCCAGGATGAAGGCCAGCGAGAATTTGGGCGTCTGAGGCACCGGGTGGAACACCATTGGGCTCGTGAGCTGCGTGGCCATTGGGTTGGCGCGAGCGTAGTGGGTGAAGACTCTCAGCGGGGGCAACGTCATGCTGCTCATGCTGGCGCTCTGCTAATTTGCAGTTTGTAGTTGGCAGTTTGTCGCCACCAAAAGAGGCAAATTCGGGAATGAGCTTTTGCTGTTGCTGTCATTGCTGGCGTTTCTACAGTTTTGCCACCTAGACGTGGATGCGTGGTCGATTATTGTCTCGACTCGAGGCAGTAATCGCCCTTGTCAAGATGTTGCTCGGAGGCCGCTGTCTAACGCTGGAGGAGGCGCACGCGATCTTACTCGATCTCACCGTGGACATGTCGGGCACCCGTTTCTGGCTGCGAGCGGCAGCTGGTGGGGAGTCTCGCGACACGAACAGCACAACCTATCCTCGCAAACCTCCTTTTGTGTCTAGCGCCGAGGCCACCTGTCAGCGTTTTGCTGTTCTCGCCGTGCATCTCATGATAGGGCGGGCTCGCCGCGAGACCGAGCTCTCTTTCAGAAAGTTTCTGTTCGCTCCGCTCCGATCCCAGCGGTCAGTGACGTAGAGGTCTCCCTTGCTCGGTCGAGCTTTACCAACGAAAGGAGCCTCACCACTACATACCCGCCAGGATGTCGCTTGCCAGCCAGATTTGCGCGGCCACATGGGCAGATGCATGCAGAGGTGCTCCTTGTTCGGTTCCGGCTCGCGTGCTGTCCGAGCTCGCATCAAGGGCATCGGTGTTAGCTTCGTCGATTCGTCTTGAAGACCACCGCCGGATACAAACAGCAGCACGGAAGCAGGTACTGGGCACTGCGCTGTCGAGCATTGCGAAAAAGCAAGCCGTCAAGACTCGCATCTCCTAGTAGAAAGTGCTCAGGTCGCGAGAGCTTAAGGTCATGGCTTCGGAGCTCGACTCGCTGCCACGCGGCACTCACCCGACACGGCACCACCGCCAGCCGCAGTGTAACATTACTGTACACGTAGCAGCGACTCGGCTCTTGTCGGCTCGCACTGCGCTTTCGCCGTCGAGGTCGCGCCTCAGGACAATTTGCAAGAGCAGCGCGCCAATGCGCCAGTCGACACAACTCGGACGGCAGTATTTTGCACTGTTTGAAAAGAAGGAGCACGCGAGTGCGCTGAGACCGGACGAAGCGGACGACAGTTCACACCACACAGGGATGCCGATGCGGATGCCGACGCTGGGCTCGATGGTCGCTGCAAGCGAGCGAGCGGTTAGTCAACGCATTCAGGATGGCCAACGCAAAGCAGTGAAGCAATTGCGTTGCTTGCAGTGCAGTGTAGCGCAGCCGCCGTGAAGCCATGCTCTGGGTCGGCTTGCAATCGCGGCTGCAAATGGATTGTCTGGAGCCCGAGCACCGATATCTCAGGGACGCCCTGGCTTTGTGCAGGATGTTCAAGATCCGCTAATTGACAGAAGTTGCAGCTACACTCGCGTTTGATCGACATCAGCTTCTGCGGACAAGAACTGCCGTCGTCGCACGTGGAGCCGCCGCTGCGCGAGGACACGCGTTCGATTGACGCTGAGCGAGCGACCAGCACATGGGCTACCTTCATGCCGCCGCCGACGGAGTGCGTTCAGTCGAAGCGTGTCGCGATCCCCGAACGACGCACCGCTCAAAATCCAGCAAGTGATCCTGTCCGCCTTCGCCACACCGAGCACAAAAGACGACGTGGCCGTGCTCAGAACTGCGAGCCATGTGCTGCCGCTGCTAACGTGCGCCAGACTACCTTAGGCAACAGTGTGTGGGGCTTTCAGCGCGGGCCGACGGATTCTGACGCCGATGGCCAGATGGTGTCCACCGGCCACACCAAGCCATCACCCACCGTCAGTCGGTCTCTTCGTGTCCTACAGCACTGAGTGGCGCACAGTGCCACCACGTGTCAGTCAAAATTAGGAAGCCTTTGCTTCGAGTACTTCGCCGCCGATCGCTCGGAGGCGCGCACTAAACTGCAGTCCTGATGTACAGGCGACAGGGGTTCATTCGAACACCACAGCGCAGACAAGAAGCCAGCCAGCCAGCCAACCAATCAGCACCCGCGCCTAATACTGGCATCGCTATTAATACAGATTCCCGGCCCAGGTGTTCCTCGCCTCGCTGTCCGCGTTGGCCTCTCTTGTGTCAGTCAGCCTTGACGCCCTGGCTCAACTATTTGATTTGTCACGCTTCGCTTGATTGGCGCATACAAAGGCCAAGTGGCGCTTTCAGCACCAACTTCTGTCCTCTGATTTTCTGTTCGTGCCGAGCACATCAGCGCATAGTGAGCGCCAGTGGGTTGCGGGCGGAGCGAGGATATGTTGTGCTGTTCGTAACCAGCTGGTTGTCGCACAGAGCCGGGCCGCGGCCTGTCCACTTCAGTTCAGGATAGACAAGATAACAACGTCGTCGGTCTTCGCCAGCGTTAGACAGTGTCAGCCGCCGTTCCATAGTGAGACCCAGTCAAGTCGCAGCTCGCAGACAGCAAAAAGTCGCCATCCACGCGCGAGACTTGTCCTCCACATCACCCCCACTTGCTAGTTCTCCCTAGAGTTCAAACACCAAAAACGGCAGCAACAGGCAGCAGCCCGCTACAACGTTAGACTCGGCTCTCGATAGCACTCGGCAACATGGCCAGCATCTCGCTGCCCGCGCTCACCATCCTCGCCAACTTCGCGCTCAGCGACCTGGCGGCGCCCAGCACGCCCAAACTCTCGCTGGCCTTCATTCTAGACGACCACAAGCCATTGACGCCGCCCGCGGCGAGCCGACAGGAGGCCAAGCTGCTGCCCACGCAGCACCCGGCCGCCAAGCCGCGCCAGAGCAAGCGCAAAAGACCGCCGTCGAGAAGCGCGCGGCTCGCTCGTGCTGCGTGGACGGCTGCACCAACTACACCATCGACCGCGGGCTCTGCTTCCGCCACGGCGGCGGCCGGGCGTGCTCCAAGCCTGGCTGCTCGGCCAGTGCCAAGCACCGCGGACTGTGCTGGAAACACGGCGGCCAGACGCTGTGCACCGTGGAGGGCTGCACACGCGGCGCCAAGTCCCGCGGACTGTGCTGGTCGCACGGCGGCGGCTCCAAGTGCTCGGTGGCCGGGTGCCCGAAGACGACGATCTCGAAGGGGCTGTGCTGGACGCACGGCGGCGGCAAACGCTGTGCGTTCGAGGGATGCAAGCGGCCGGCGTCGCAGAGAAAGCAGAACTGCTGCACCAAGCACCAGCCCAGACAGGAGACGAGGCAACTGTAAACGATCAATTATAACGTGGCTATTTATTGTTTTCTTGTGGGGAAGTGCTGTGGCCTGTGATTGTGATTGTTGTGCTGGTGGGGAGTGGATGGAAGGAGTGGCTCAAGCTGCAGCTCCTCGACTGCAACAGCGAAACGGCGTGTTCGACCACCGTAGAATGGGTCAGCGTTACTCAAAAGTTGGGTAGTTTCTTTGCGCGAAAGAATGGCTACTTGCGCCAATAGAAGGGGTATGTTCGCGATATTGGCCAATCGTCCGCAGGGATCTTTTGTATGGTGATCTGTATGCACGAGGGGGTCGCGACCTTTCGAGCGAAGTCTCAACTGCCGGCTGCAGGACCAATGGTCTTGGCGCAATGAGCTCGTCGCAACAGCAGGCAGACAGCTCTGCTGTGTATCTTGGTGGTTAGGAGCTGACGCCAGTATATATTTATATACGGTATTAATACAGTAAGAACAGGGTCCAGGCCCCCGCCCAGCAGCAGCAACGACGGACGAGTCGGTGCAGTAATAAGATTCCGGACTGTCGACCATCGGAACGATGCCGTGGAAGCTGCGGAGACAACGCAACGCTGTCAGGCTTCTACACACGTCGGAGATGAGGCCCAAGTCGACTAGCGATACCAAGTTTTTCAAGAATTGCCATCGGAGCCGGAGATTTGCAGCGAAGTTCTGGGTGCAGCGAGCTCTCTTTCATTTGATGTCGTCGACGCGCAGTGGTAGCGATCAGTCGCTACCCACGCCAACCATCGACTGCGCTCTCCCATGATTGATCAACACCATGAGTCAGTTGTGTATATTGGGGCACAACTAGAAGCAGAGATCAGGTTACGACTGGTGATCGACCGGCGTCGGTGGTCGGCTTTGGCAGTGGTGTCCCTTCTCTTCGATGGTCCCGAGTGTAAATGTTTTAGTCGCACGTTGCGCCAAGGGGGTTTCATGGACCGGTACGTAAGGCTAGGTATCGTGCTGCTCGAGGTGCGACCACTTCCAAATGTTCGCTAACCACTAGTGTTGAATTTTGCCGTCAAATGTTGTGTACAGTCAGCCGTTGAATTACTCCGACCAAGACAAATGCTTCGGATCGCTGTGGCAGCATCCACTTGGGGCCTGAAAGCGACGATTTTGTCGCGTCGAACGCGACAGGATATGATTCACGACACCGTTTTCTTCTACGCGTCTGGTTAAGTCGAGGTCGGATTTTGTTTTAGAATTTTCTTCTGCGGAATGGTGTTTATACCGTCATGATTTAATGTGCAGTCTTGACACCGAAGGAGAGGTATGCCATCGCGCTGCTTTACCTGTAAATTAGTAGCAACATCGTCGACGAGACTAACTAGTTAGCACGTCATGTGGTTTACAAATTTTCAGCGGGGCCAGATTGAGCGTCATGTTCAAGTTTGGAATCGGGCATCTCTGTAGAAGACGCCGATCCCGTAAGAAAGGTAAACACGTTTGGACATGACGACACACAGTATTACAAACTGGACCAGGTAAGCCCGCTCAATCCAAAATCGATGCGTGTCCTTTCTGAAGAAATGCGCAGAAACGGTTTGCTACATTTTCCTTTCCAAGCATGTGGTGTTCGAAACCCGCAGCGCCGCACGCGGAAACGCGATTAACTATCGTTCTCATTTACAGACTTCTTACCCGTCGGGATTTCTTCCAGCGCGATTAGCTTGCTGTGCAAACATTTTCCTTACAAATTTGAGGCAGTTCGACCGCAACATGGTACACAAAACCAGAGGTGTTCTTACCACTAGCTCTTCACAACTGACGCTTTGCGATTGCAGTCTTCTTCTATTTATTGGGATAGGCACGCCCTCACGAGAAACGAATTTGTGACGCTACTTCGCAGACTGGTGCTGGTGAAAAATAATGAGAAACCTTCTGCTATCGGCGTTCTGGTGAGAAAAAAATGTTTGACCTCGATGCACTTATTCTTGCCCCATGGTAAGCTGATCAAAGTTCAGCTTGTTTGATAATGACTCGACGGGGTGTCAGGATCTGGTGGTTTTCTGAAGCAACTGATACACGGACGCGCGGTTCGAGTCTTCAAGCATCTGTGCTAGGCTGACAGCCTCAAGCTCATGGTGGTATGTCGCACGGTTGTTTTATATTTGCTCGGTTCTCAGTTGTTGGTTTATTTTCTGTGAGCCCTGTCTGTGCGCTACTTATTCGAGCGGCAAGACGACGCCAAATGGTGATAAAGTTGCCTTTTTAGTGTTTGTAGCCATATGTTGAAGTGA
>JAAVTI010000642.1:0-63465 GCA_011947335.1 Phytophthora constricta | reverse complement strand
TTCATTCATATTACTTTGGCGAGCCAAGGCTTAAGCGTCCTTTAAATCTCATCAATACACCGCAGAATCCAAATGATAAGCATAAACCAATCAGTGGTACTGCATTGTCTGATCTTATGAAGAACATCCGATGGAAGGATACTCTGATATCGTTAGATAATGGATTTGATGAGTTTGATCGATATCTACAATCCATCGATGATAAAGATTTAAAAAGGAACTTTTGAGAATCTTACTAATAATCGTAAGATCCTTAATGAGGCGGTTCTAGCTAATAGTCAAGGAATTCAAAAGTGGTGAGGAATATGATGAGTCTGAAGCTGCGTTCAATGATTATCCAAAGGCACAACAGCGGTACGATGAATTAAAGAAATTAGTCAAGTCATCAAACTCCACAGCTATGAGATCAGCGCTTAAAGCTGCTAAATCTGCTTTGAAAGCGACTGAAGCTGTTTATAATCTCAAGTCAAAGAAAAGCGATGCCGACATATTTAGCGAGCGTCAAAGTTTCGTGAAGCATGCCTCTCAGGGTAAGGGCTTGAGAGGACGAGGACTTCGAGGTGCGGGGGTAAAGCCTTTAGAAGGCGTTGTTCGACGTGGGAGAACATACAATCTCAACGAAATCCAAGGTCTCGCAACGCCTAGCGCTTACATTTATCGCCAACTCGGAAGCAAGTATATTAGATTACCCGATCTCGACGCTAAAACACTCATTATCGTTCAACCAAATCGACGAAAATGCGGACCTAAGCGTCAAATCAGCAGTGATCTACAATCAATGTTAAAAGATCTTGTTTATAATCAAAACATTAGTCAAGACGGATATGATCGATTATCGGTTGATGACCAACGCCTATTCAAAGAGATTCTCAATATCACCCATCTTCAACATAGTTTTCACGATAAACTACCCGATCCTTTAACCAACCTCAAAATGGAGTACGAGAAGCTTAAAGGTGAGCTGATGTTAGGCAATGATAATCCTTCGATTATTAAACAACTTAAATCACTTAGCGTTGACATGTATTCAAACAAGTTAATTGGAGATAAGGAATTCAAAGATATTATATCGAGATTAATATAAGAAGATGCTTGTTCTAAACACGCGACAAGTTACGAAGAGCG
Organism: Phytophthora constricta; assembly: GCA_011947335.1. Lineage (NCBI taxonomy): Eukaryota > Oomycota > Peronosporomycetes > Peronosporales > Peronosporaceae > Phytophthora > Phytophthora constricta. The sequence continues at coordinate 62,340 of JAAVTI010000642.1, read as the reverse complement.
GAGGACTCTACAACCTTCAAGCTGATCAAAACTTAGCTGAGTTAAAATCAATCATGAAAGATCTCATCATCAAGGAGACCCCTAAGAAGGACACGATGTGGGCAACTCAAGATAAAAAAATATCAAATTCGTCGCAAACGGACGCGACAGGAGGCAAGATGTGGGCCTATAAGCCACGAACAAAGAAGGAACCGTCTGTAAAGACATTTGCTCTATAGCTTCTAACAGCTTAATTTTTTATGCCCAAAGAAATTTTTAGAGAACCAGTCACTGCTATATCGTCCGTAATCTATAATGTGGCGTTGATAATATCTTACGGCGACGATCTTTATCGTTGTGATCATAACTACTAAAAGCCTTTATTGGCGTACGGTCTCTATAGTGTTGATAAGGGCGGCCATCGCTTCTGATAGCACCAAAAAGAAACATTAGGCCGACCGTCACTAAAAGTAACATCATATTTTTTATGCTTCTTCCTCGATAATTGAATAGTATATGTAACTGGCATTATATCTATATTTAAGGATTCGAATTTTCTAACAAGCTGATACGATTTAAGAGACCGATTAATTCAATTCTTTGTTGCTCGACAATGCCATTTAAATCTTGAATTGCTTTGCAAAGGATGGCGGTTAGCGATGCATAATCAACGCCCATCGTATTGATAGGTAGACCCTCGCTATTTAACTCATTAAGGTCTCCTTCTGGTGTTGATACTGGCTCAGGTACAATAGGTTGAACTTCTTGAGCAATAAATCCAATAGATACTCTTTCGTCCTGCTTCCATTTAAAGCGCCTCGGTTTCAGTGCCATTATTGTGTCTAATCCGTATGGTATGTCTTCAATATCCTCTTTTAATCGTTCATCAGATACATTCGTGTAGGAGCCTCCATAGACCGGGACGTAAGCAATGAATGAAAAATTACTATCATAGGCCGCAAAACGAATAGATTGGGTTGTAGAGCTATAGCTGCCTATCCCCACATAAGATGAGTATGATGAACCACGCCATGATAGAGCTGCCGAAACGCCATTTGCTTTCGAATGGAACCACTCGTTACACCAAATAGATGAGACACAGTGAAACTGACTTTCGGGGGTGTTTGTACCAATACCTATCCAATTATCAGATTTAATGACTAGAGCGTTGCTAGTTCCGTAATTATCAAAAGAAAGATAGTTCGCATTGTAACCAGATCCGGTATAGTTATATTGAATCGTGATACAATCTTTAACCGATTCTCGCACACCAATGCGCAAACCACACGACGATCCACGCATAAAGTTCCAATCTTGGCTTCCTACCACGTTTCCAAAAGATATCCTTCCATCCTGGTGCAAGCGAAGCCTTTCCGTTAACGGACTCGTGACTGAATCTGCTGAACGTGTCAAGAAGCTAAGATCAGATAAAGCAAAACTACCTCCTGTTCTTCTAGCTAATATTACTGCACTTGGTGTCATTGAGAGACCTGAAGCAGCGTCAGAAGCAGTATCAATAGCGAATGATATACCCGCGCTACTTCCGATAGTATCTTTATCATTATCGATGCACAGATTGTACTCTCCGTGACGACTCCCACCGCTGTGATTAGTGCCCGCTGTAACAGAGAAAACCTTCGAAGTAGCTCCACCATTTGTTGTTATAGAAACACCGTTGACGGTAAGCGAACTACAATTAATAGAATTGCTGACATTAAGCGAACCGAGAGTTCCAATCTCTGTTATAGCAGTCTGTGAAGCCGTTTGTAAATTTCCGTATATAGTACCTGAAGAAATCGTTGAAACTGATATTGAAGACGGTACCGATGTCAAGAAGTTAGCAAGGTTGTAAGATACTCCATTCTGAATCAGTGACGATGTGCTAATACTTGAAAGTGATATTGAAGACGGTACCGATGTCAAGAAGCTTGCAGGTTGTAAGATACTCCATTCTGAATCAGTGACGATGTACTAATACTTGAAAGTGATATTGAAGACGGTACCGATGTCAAGAAGCTTGCAAGGTTGTAAGATACTCCATTTTGAATCAGTGACGATGTGCTAATACTTGAAAGTGATATTGAAGACGGGACCGATGTCAAGAAGCTAGCAAGGTTGAAGATACTAAACATCAATGAATACTAGATGACGATGTACTAATACTTGAAAGTGATATTGAAGACGGGACCGATGTCAGAAGCTTGAAGGTTGTAAGATACGCCTGCTTGTTGAAACGTATTTGCGTTAATACTCGAAACGCTTAAACTAGATGGAATAGATGTTAAGAAACTAGCAAGGTTGTACGTTGTTCCTGCTTGTTTGAATGAAGTAGCATTGATAGTTCCCGATAGCGTCAATGACCTAACACCAGAAACGATATCACCTGAACCGTTTAGAACAAGTGCTTTGCCCGGAGATCCTACGCCTTCCGTAATTCCAGTTAAGTAGCTTGGTAATTTAATGTGATAGGTTCTCCACCGATTAGTAATTCTGAGCAAGAGATTGTACCGAGACCACTAATATCGAGATTATCATCAGGAACAAGAGCTAAACCAATAGTTGCTTGACCGACACTAACTCCGGTCAAATAGGATAGACGGTAATCGTTTTTGCTTAGATATAACGTTTTGTGCATAAGCATACGATAGAGCCGGTCTGATCTTGAGAGAGATAGTTGTTCGGATTGTAGATTCCAGAATCAAATAATGAAGGTGGATATACGAAGCCACTCATTTTTTCTTATCGATACTATATAGTAACACTTTAAAAAATGAGCGAAATTGTTGATTATGAGCTGTGCTCCCGAGTAAATATAAAAGCGCTACGGTCGGTGATATCAAAGAATTAGGTATCAAGAAGATATTTCGTATGGTGATACTAGGACCCTCCTACAGCGGTAAGAACAATCTCTGCATGCATATCTTAAAACATAGTCCTCACGTTTTTAGTCATCTTCATATCATTGCTCGTAATCCTAATCAAGAGCTCTATGACTATCTTAGAGATAAATTGGAAGGATTCATCACATTTCACGATGAGCCACCTCAAGTCGATTCAATCCGTAAAACTCCCGGCAAGAAGCCAGAGCTTGTGATCATTGATGATTTCAGTAATGATAAGGGGCTCCAAAAGAATGTCTTCTCCCACTATTTCACTCGCGGGCGACATTTCCTACTTAGTACGATATTCCTAAGTCACAGTTGGTTTGGCACTGACAAGATGATCAGGCTCAACTGCGAATATGTAGCGATCTTAAGGGCTAACAGTAAGCGTGATCTAAAGCTGCTTATGACTGATTTCAATATTCGTGGCGTTAATGAAAATGATATCGTTAGGTATTATAATAAAGCTACAGGTGATAGAAAAGGTCAGATGCTTTTCATTGATTCAGTGCGCTCTAAACTACGTTATAACTTTGATAAGGAGATCGATCCGGATCTTGCTTAGTTAATATCCTAAAATATAAATCAATACATTATAATAGAACAAGTATGGCGAGCTTCATTAAGCTTGATAGCACGAACTTAGTTCAGAATGGATTAAATAATACATATAGATACGAATTCGCTGGTTCGTCCGTTAATTTTAAAGATAATGATATCGCTGTTCAATCAATATCCTTGTTTTGTAGTGATTTCAATATTGATAGCTTAGCTTTTGGTAACAACTCGTTTAAGATTGAAGTCCCTACGGGTAGTACAACATCTCTAGTTAATGTAAATCTTCAAGATGGCTGGTACGGATATGCTGATATCAATCGAAAAATCCAAGCTGCTTTGGTAAGCGCTGGAGCTTATCTGATCGATGGAGATGGTAATAATGTATTCTTTATTCAAATTAGTGAAAATAGTACGTATTACAGTTGTCAGCTTGATTGCTCTCCTACCCCGACTACGATTGGAAGCTATACGCGTCCATCAACGGGCTTTATAGCTCATCTGGATCAGGTTTACCATCTACGTCTCGTGTACCTCGACTGATTATTGATAATGCTAATTTCGGTAAGGTACTTGGTTTCGCTTCTGGATCGTATCCAAGCGGTCCAACAACGACCGCTACCTCTCTTTATCGAATATTGTCCCACAAGTTCATCCGACCAGTTCTTATGTCGTCCGTTGTGATGCGATCAAAAACGATTACGTCCCATCAGGTGATTTGTTAGCGGCATTTGATCGTGGCGATGCTTCGATTGGTCAGTTGATTTACTATAGACCTAGCAATTACGCTTGGGTGAAACTCAACGATGGTGCCCGTTCGTCGATTACTGTATCGATTTGGAATCAAAACGATGAGCAGGTCCATTTCCGAGATATATCTGTTTCAATCATGTTATTGATTAGGCCGCGTGAATTTAGATAAAAAATGCTTATTTTTTATAATTGATAGTTACAAACGAAATGAAGAGCCTCGCATACCGGTTCCTGACATCTTAAATGATCCTCCCGCAGGTTCTCTACTCCCGAAAAACTGCCACCAGTCTTTTTGTCTTCCGTAAGCTTCTTAATCTTTCATGTAATCTTTGCTTCCTGGCTACCCTTAACAAACTTCTTAGTCTTCTTAGGGACGCCGACGCCGTATCTCGATTTTACGGTCTTACGAACTTGTTTGATCATATCTACATGTTCAGGCTTGGTTGCTTTCTCAATAAGTTTGCGTTCAGCTAGATCTATGAGATCAGTTGCAATACCTCGATCTTTCATGTAGCGAAGAGCTTGTTTACCTCTTGTTTTGACATCGTTTAAGGTAAGTCGACCGCCCTCTCTATCCGATTCGCTATCGCTATCGACGCCAACTCCAGTCATTGATTTAATAGCAGCTCGTGCAGGGATTGCAGCTTGAGGAGCACCAGCATAGGTAGCCAAAGCAGGAACAGCTGCATCTACGGCTCGCGACAACAAGCCAGAGTCTTTAAGAGCCTTAAAACCTGTTTTAATACCGTTCCACACTTTTCCCCAAACCGAGGAACCTTGGAGCTTCTTATAGCCTTTCTTAATTTCATGGCGCGTAACGTCCAATCTAACTCCACGACCCGCTTTTTGAGCCTTAAGCGCCTTCTCATAACTCGATGGATGCAAATGAATAATAGCACCAGAACCCTTAAGCTCAGCCTTTGTTAAGCTTAGTTTTCCAGTCTTGAAAGCTTTGGTTAGCTTCGCCTTAGGTATTTCACTCGAGATCGTTAATTCACGATACATGATTGCTTCTTTTCGAACAAGCTTCGCTCTATATAATTAAAAGCTAAAGCACGGTTATATTTAAATTAATAAACCTCTTCAGTAGATCCATTCTATTCTTCTGTTTAGCGTAAATAAACAATAAGCAAAATATGCCGCAATAATCATCTTTAGTACCTTGAAGTTGAATCTCGTTGTATTTTTTTATTCCATAGTGTCTAGGAGGCCCCTCGCCCATACTATCAAAATAAACACCATCTACGATGCATGTCCAGTGTCCTATCTCAAGATCAGGAGGTCTCAATAGAATTAGGAAGGTACCTACCTTGCGGATAGGCTTGGTAATCTCGTTGGATTCATAGATATTGTCAATATCAACATTAATTATTTTCGCTAATTCAATCAGATCATGATCGGACGTTACTGGTTTAATCAGTTGCGCCATTATTTAATTTTCGTTTCATCTATAGATGATCGTATATAGAACGAATTATTTTAAGATGAGTGACACTCAGTTAGCTGATCAATTTTTATACCAATCTTCGCTAAAAGCGGATCCGGAGGTCAAAGTCAGCTCTAACAAGCGAGTACCGTATGTAATTGATATTAACCAAGGATCGTACGCTAATGGCGTTATTACGATTGATGCTACGTCTCAACTAAATGGTGCTGAAGGCTTTGCTTGTTTACGTGATTCATACATCATGCTGCCTTATAAAGTGAGTATGAAGAACACTCATAGCTCTCAAGCTCTTGCCGCCGCTGCTAATCGACTCTCGGTTGGACTTAAATGTGGTGTCTGGAACGTTATTGATGCTATGTCTCTAGAACTCAATGGCAAGTCGATCCTATCGATGACGGAATACAAGATGTTTGCTAACAATCTACGCGCTCAAGCTGAGATGTCGCCTGGTTATGTTGAGAAACATGGTGCTGAGAGTTTCCTATTCCCGGATAGCTCAGGTTCACTACAATGGAGCGCATCTGCTAGTGCCTATGGAGATGGATATTCTAATAATGCTTCCGATTTAACTGGTGCACTATCGGTCGCATCAACCACGGGTTCTGGTACGATGAGCGCTAATGATGGTTTCGTTAAGCGTTTATTGGCGAATCCACCTGTATCGGGGGACGTCAATACAAATGGCTGGCCTACTATCGCATCGGGCGCTGCTAAGAATATTGCTAATCAGTTTGGACGCGGAGCTTTCGTTGCTGGCGGTACTGCTATTAATACGATTGCAGGAACATGGAATTACATGCTTAAGATTAAGTTAACCGATCTTCATCCGATCTTTAAGGAACTCGATCTAATGGCTAATCCTCAGATTAAGCTACGACTTCGCGTTAATCAGGGCAATTCTGTAATTTCTCTTCCTTACACTGGGAGTGCTAAGGTTATGACTCTCGCGTCTACAACAATTGCGAGTGGTTCAGTGTGCCCGATTATGGTAGCCTCCTCGTTAACTGGTAGCCCCAATGCAGGTGTTTTACCTGCGGCTGCCGGTCAGGTCACTGTTGCCTGGGGCGCCATTACCAACTCGCTTGAGCCTACGATTGATAGCACCTACTTTCCTTTTACTACGACGCGTCTATACGTTCCGTTCGTTGATCTCGAGAATCCGAGCTCGATCATCTCTAAACCTATGAAGAAGGTCAAGTACCTTGATTACTATGCTCAACGGTTCTATCAGCGAGCAGGCACTGGTGTGACCACTACTCAGCAGAACTCTTCGTTCGATTTGCAGCTATCAGCTTCACTTAAGAATGCTAAGTATGTCGCTCTTCTTCCGTTCGCTGAAACATCGGCCGGTAATTATGCTACTGCTTCTGTTCAGCAGTTTCAAAGCCCGTTCGATTCGGCTCCTTGGACTGTTCAGGCTGGTTCGTCGATTCGCAACTTCAATGTTCGTATTGGATCCAAGCAAGTATTCGACATCTCGTATGACTACGACTTCCATAGTTTCTGTAATGAGTTTAGCAAGCTCAGTGCGATTAACGGTGACCAGACGCCTGAATTAACGAATGGACTTATCGATTTCCAAAAATGGTCAACTGTTAACCGAGTGCTAGTTGCTGATGTTAGTAGATTAACCGAAGCCGAGGTGCCGCAGAGTATACAAGTGATGGGAACCAATGCTTCGAGCCAAGGTGTTAACATGCTCGTCATTGTAGCTCATGAAAATGAAATGACTTATAATCGTCTAACAGGTGAAATTGATGACTATGCTGCTAATTAAACTCTCTCATGAAAAGAAAAACACTATTTTGACTCGATGAACAAAAAAAATATTTTTTTAATTTGACGTTTGCAGGTTGTAATTAATTGATGGTTTCTAACTCTTTGAGTAGTCGTGAGCATTTTTCTTTAACGAACTGATTGTTGCGTAACCAATCGAGATATTTGGGATCGACTCTCTTAATATAATCTAGAGTTTTAGTCTTATGACGACCCCAGGTCATAACGTATTCATCGGTTTCTTCTTTACTATCCGCGAACTTAGTCGTAAGAAAGTCTTTAATCTCATCGCTCGCGTTTAAACTTGGTTGTTTGCTCATCCATCGGCAGTAACTTGGATCGATGGCATAAACCTCTTCGATAGTCTTGTCTTTAAATTTACCAAATGTTAGTGTTGTCATTGTTATCTATATACTATAGGAGGTAGAGTAATCTGATAAAAAAATTAATTCATATGTAACAAAACATGATTTTTTTCTACTAATATAGGATGGCGTATCCATATAAGAACCCATCCAAAGCTGAGGCAATCGATGACTATCATAAGTTGGTTCAATATAAAGCTTCTAGTTTATCTCATAGTCGTATAGGGGTTTTAGCATGCGACTATGTCTTCGAAAAGTTAAGGAGTAAAGTCAGCTATAAAAATCGAAAGTCTAAGTTTGAAGCTTGGAAAGACCCTGATGACCGTGAGAAAACAACTCAATATGCAATGAAATGGTTTGGTAAGAATGATGAAACTAAGTTAACTAAATCTAATCTAAGGGCAGTTCTCAGTTACAGATATGGATCAGTCAATAATTTTCGTCCAACTGTCGCAAAATATATATAAACGATTTAAAGCAAAATCAGTATTAGACCCCTCAGCTGGATGGGGGAATCGAATGCTTGCAGCAATGTCTTTGGATATTGATTATGTTGGTATTGATTCGAATACGAAACTTCAAGCTGGCTATAAAAAATGTTTGATACCTTCGAAACGAAGTCTAATGTTGAAATCATAACTGCTAAGAGTCAAGATATTGATTATTCTAAGTATTCTTACGATTTGGTATTCACTTCGCCACCATACTTCGATCTAGAAAAATATGATGGAATGGGTTATGTTGATAAGGAAACTTTTCTAAAAGAGTATTTCATCCCCACTTTTAGTAACACTTATAATAATTTAAAGCTTGGAGGGCACTTAGCTATCAACTGTCCTCAAGAAATGATAAAGCATTTATCATTTGGCAAATTCAAAAAATTAGGATACCAATTCCTAATCGAAATGGTGGTGGTCATGATGCTCATGAATTGATGTACTGGCTAAGAAAATGAGTAATATATAGAAAGTTCGCTTAAGATGGCAACTTTCTAAATTCTGATCTTGATATTTAAATCATTATATAAATGATGTTGTCAGATTTGTATGTAAGATTTTTCGGCGACATTGTTTCTATAATCGTTCCTATGAATATTAGGTGCTTGATGACTTATGAAACATATTCACGTTAAAAGGAGTGTTCTATTCAATATAAGCTGTTTATAGGTCTTGTCATTATTTCCACTCCTACATTAAAATTGGATTAAATCCATGTTTAAACGCTTAAATGTAGGATTGAAAAAAGTGGTAGTCATTTCAGCTATGATTTGACTACTCAGGGATCACCCCCAGGCTCAGCAAGGTCGATGCTCGTAAGCGCCTGGAATTCGCCGCTTGGCAAGACCTTCGTCGAAATGTTCGTCAGGCTCTTCGTACTGGGTTGAAACTAGAGGCGGCTCTCGCTTGGCTGGCCGAGGATAAGGCTGCTCACGGGTTATTTGTGGAGTCGGGTCTGGTCGACATGCTCACGAGCATGATGTTTTGGAACCAACTCGACACGACACCCTGGAGCAAGTACGTCCCAGAGCGGTATTATCTGCTCGCTGAGGCTCGACTGGAATTTTGAGGGAACAGTTCGTTCGGCCATCGTATTGGGGTGCCCTGGACCAGGGATGTCAAGCCCTCACTGATCCTGTTCAAGAGTCATCCGACGAGGAAGACAACACCGCTCAAGATTTGGATTATGTTCCAGAGATCCCTGCTCCAGAGGTCCCTGTACCAGACACCAGCGTCCCTGGTACAGTGACTCAAGACAGCAATACCTATGCAGCCTCGCCCAGACCCAGTTCAACAAAGCGTCGCCTCCTTGATTCAAGTGACGACGATTAAGATGTTCCAGGTCCAGCGCCCGAGACCCCAACGACCAAGAAGGACAAGGGTGCGTCCAAGCGACCGAAGACAACCCCCAGCCGATCGAAGGCTGCCGAACTCAGGTCCAAGTCGCCGCTGGCTCGTAAGTCCTACAAGGAACTCACTATCGCGGAACTGGAGCAGGTTGAGGTGCCTCACCGAGGCATTGTCAGTTGGCGTCACTACGGTGCTCTGATGCAGTTCGCGAGTGCTTCGTCCAAGCATGCACTGCAGTCCCCTGGATTTCCGGATTATGAGCCGAACAAGTTCAAGTCCGAACCGCTCAAGGCACGTTGGAATACCCAGAAATATCGGAACCTTGAAACACTCGCTCCCTGGAACACTATGTTCGAGAGCCGGATCACGGAGTTATATTTCCATGAACGCACCAAGCTCAGTAAACAAGTCAAGCAGGCCTTGGACAACTACGTCAAGTTCATGAAGAAGCATTGTCGTGCGTTCTGGGAGGTCCAACACTGGGTGGTCATCGACAAGAAGACTGATCTTGATTCCATGAAGATACACACTGCTCGTCGAAGCCGCCGGGCACTGCTCCAGGAGGATTACGAGGCTCAGGTGAAGGTGATGTCTCAGGTGCCTGGTTTCGTCGACATACTGTTTCAGGAGCCTGGTATCTGGACGTTGCCCAACAAGTGTTGCTACTGGATCTGGATGGATCCTCGTGTCGCCAAGGCAAACAAGACGGAGCCCGTGAGTCTGATGACTCAACTTGAGACTCTGGATTGGGCTGAACCTGGTCGAACACAGTGGGCAACTGCCGAGAACGAGAGGCAGACGATTTCGCATCTGCCTGTGGATCTCCAACGTACCAGGTTGTCACATGTGGTTCGCGCCAAGAATCCAATCACGCACCTGGATCTCTGATCCTGGAACAAGTTATGACCTGGGCCACTAACTTTGATGTTCTGCATGTCGTCGCGTAGTCGTACTTTCATAAGTCCCAGGAATAGCAGCTTTACCTTTTTCTCGAATCACTATGTCTCAGGGTCTCATGTTTCAGGTTCGTCATTGTCACTTAATGGTTCAGGTCATGCATTTGTGGATTAGGACCATGGGTAACTTCTATTACCCTGGTACTTCCACTCCGGGCTTTAAGGGCCCGGGACGGGCATCTTGAGCACCATTGCCCTAAGACACCCGCATTCCCTTTCCATTTTTAGTAACTGGGGTTCATCAATAATATCTTCACACACTTCACTGTTCATGGTTCACACTGTCGACGGTCACATGTTCCAGGTACACTGTCCTTGATCATTAATTACCAGGATGATCGTCGCCTGCTTGCATAGCCCGGAACCTGGCTCTCGCTCTGGCACCCTTGTTAGAGACGTACCGGAGAGCCCCACAATTAAGCTGTGTCATTGGTAACCATTCTGGATCCTGATAACCTTTCCATTTGACCAGGTACTCGCGAATACGCTTCGAGGTTCTGGTTCTCTTGGTCCATCTTAGATCTAGGATTTTTCAACCTCGTACTCACTGTTCTGGTTGTCTGGCTCCCAGCTATCCTCAGGTAATAATGCGGTGTCGAAATCATCATCCTCGTTCATTTCCACCTGGTTCATTGGTCGTTCTGGGAAGAGTGCCCTCGGCTTCAGCCGACTAACATGAACCCATGGGTTCACGCGGTAGCCAGTGTCCTCGATCTTGAGTTTCACCCTGAAATTATTTTGCACCTCTTCAATCCTAAATGGGCCATGCCAGAGGTGTGCGAGCTTGCGGCTTAATCCAGTTTGAACCTTAGGGATATAAAGCCATACCGCATCGCTCGCCTCAAATCTAGATTTAATCTGATCCGATAATTCTCGCCACTTCCTGGTCTGTTCCTCAGACCTGGTACGCTTAGCCTGTTCCTGGAGATCCTTTCAACACGCAAGTGCATAACCATAGTCTCTCTGGAACTTACGTCGCCATTCGAACGCGGTCCTCTCTGGAACACTAGATGGACGAGGTCCAAGGATAGCCGATACTGTACCACAAGCATCCCAGCCATGTACCAGGTAAAATGGGGTATCCATCCTGGTCGCATCGTAAGAAGTGTTCAAGGCGAACATCAGTCGCTCTGCGTGGTCGTCCCAATCAGTCTGATCTGGTTCAGCTACATAAGCTCGGACACCCCTCATGACTGTCTGCACCGATCGCTCCTGTTGGCCATTCTCCTGAGGGCGGTATGCTAGGGTCGCTCGCTGCTTACTGCCCAGGAGCTCCCTGAACCTGGTAAAAACTTCGCTCATGAACCTGGGATCTTGATCGTGCCTGATCATAGAGCTTGCTCCAAAGTGCCCTGAAAACATGTCCTGGTACAGTAATAAAAAGTATTACCCCGTTCGGACTTAGGCATGTGGGTGACAAAATCCATAGACACCACCTCGAACGGGCGTCTTGGTTCAATATTACCAGGAGACGGTCCTGAGTTTGGCGGTCGCCCCTTGGCGGACGCACAATCAACAGATTCTTTGACGAGTTTTTCCACGTCCGCGTACATTCCAGGCCAGTAGTATTCACGACGCAGTCGTTCATATGTCCTGGTAATGCCTTGATGTCCGCCCTGAAAGTCTTCATGTACGTAGTGCAAGATATCTGCACGCAGTGTTCCAGGTATCACCAACCTTGGTTCAGTGTTACTGTTCCTGGGTCGGTTAGCAGTCAACTGGTTCAGGTAATACAATACATCACGGGAATCCAGAACCATTCGATCAGCGATCTTGGCAATCTTTTTGAGTTGGACTCGCGAGAATTCCCCAAAGTCACCTCTGACGTACTGCTTGATCTCAATCATTCGGGCATCAGCATCTTGATGTGCTTTGACACGTCGCCAACGTTCATCCTGGATTGCAAGCGGGTTATCAGACTGTCCTTGAGCCATACTGTCCCTGGACTGACTTCGCGTAATCGCGGCCATAACCTTGGTGCCCTGGACCATACTGACAGCATCCTCCACTGGTACTGTCTCTGATGCTTTGTGTTCTTCAGCTTCTACCTTGGGTTTGATAAGCTTTTCTTCGATCCTGGACACATGTTTCAGGTGTGTTTTCTCGTCGTCATCTTCGACCTCCCAAGATTTTCCCAGAACAAGTGTCTTAGACGTCAGGTAATCTGCGGCCTGATTATAGTCACGCTTCACATGTACCAACCTGAGCGACTTGAACCTGGGTTTCAATGCTTCGACCTCAGCCAGTCGACGTTGCAAGCTGGGTTGATTGCAGTTGATGAAATCTTGAACCTGTTGGATGGCGATTCTTGAATCTCCAACCACGACCAGTTCCTGGATGTCATGTTCCAGGGCTAACTCCATCCCCTTGAACATTCCATGATATTCCGCATCATTAACGGTCACATCTTCAAGGAAATATGCTTTCGCCTTTAGAACTTCCCATCCAGGTATCTTCCACAATATACAGCCACAACTCCCTTGACGTGTCGAGGTCTTGGCTGCGCCATCAAAACTCATGACGAAACCTTGGTAGTCGGCCTCCAAAATCTCCAAACTAATCGGAGGAGGTGGCCTGACTCGCCCCTTGGCAGGGATCAGAGATTCCGCAACCTGGTCCAGGTGTTCCCTTGGAGTGATTCCTGCACCAAGGATAGCTGCGAGCCCGTCCTGGCCCGATTGACCTTGTACACTTCTATGGACCAGGGTGATAACATCGCTGCCCACTGTAGACATCGACCGTCCAGAGATTTTGACCTGAGAAACCAGCTCAGAACACTGTACCTGGTATACACCACCAAGTGACAGCTCGCGATCAAGGGCCTGAAAACACTGAGTACCCGGAGCAGGGTGACAACTTCTTCTCTGCAACATGGTACTTGACTTCATACCCATTCAGGACTCTTCCTGTAAATCGCACAGGCTGAATCACACCGTCATGTTCCTGACATAGAACAGCTGACACTGCCCAGGGGTTGGCATGCAAAATTATTGCAAACGACTTGGTCCGATCAGGATGGCGTAAGAGCGGGGTAGACACAATTTTCTTCTTCAGGATCTCGAACGCCTCCTTAGCCTTGGACAGGTCTCGGCCGGCTCGTAGAGTACAGCGGCAATCACAGGCAGGTCCTCGATGAACTTATTATAGTAGTTCAGGCTGCCCAGAAATGATTGAACACCTTTTAGAGTGGACGGGAACGGAAGTTCCTGAACTGCCTTAGCAATCTTGGGCACAGCACGAATACCTTCGGCACTAACCTCGTGTGAGAGGTACGGGATCGTCAACTTCCTAAACTCACTCTTGGGCAAACTTACTGAAATGTTCCAGAACCTGAGCCTGAACAAAATGCATCCAGGTCCTCGCACAACCTGTCCCAGGTTTCTGTTCCATGTGCGATATCGTCAATATACGAACTTCGCCCCAAAACAGGACCCACATGAGAAGGCATAGGGATATTACGCTGGAACACTGTCATCATTTCTCCCAGGATCGGGACTTTAGACTCAACTGTTTCAGGGTGATCATGTTCCAGGTTGTCCAGACCCAGGTACTCAAGGACCTCACAGTCAACCTGAGCTTCTTCATCTGGAGGCAACCGAACGAACCCCCATAGACAGTTGTTGATTACGCACTGATAGATCAGCGGCGCATTCTTGAGTCCAAATGGCATCCTGATCCCCTGGAAATGTCAAAGGGGCAAATGAAAGCTGAAATCCACTTAGCGCGTTCCGTCATCATGATTGCCCAGAAACCACTAGCCATGTCCAGAGACATGAACCACATGGCTGCCTCAAATCCAATTAGAAGGTCGTCAATCAATGGTAGGGGATAGCGTGATAGCTTGATAAACTCGTTCACCAAGCGATAATCAATACACATCCTTATGTCCACACCATTTTTCTTGAGGACAACCACAATCGGAGATGCCCAAGGCGAATCTGAGAACTCGATCAGTCCATGTTCCAGGAGTTTTTGAGCAGGTCGTAGACTTTCTGGAGCAGGTGAAGCGCAATCTGCCTGGATCTTTGAGCCACGGGTTTTGCGTCGCCACATCAAGGTCGCAAACAACACCACGAACAGGTGCAGGTGCAGCGTTGTCATCGCCCAGAAATATTGAATGATGACGTTTCAGAATCCTTCGCAGCTTCCGATTCATTGGAGGCGTTGTCACACCTGGAACACCAACATCAGCTTGGGCAATATCACACTTGGGATTCAGGTCCGCTAACTCAGGGAGTATAGCCAACTGGTCCCGCAGCTGAGACAGTAATTCGCTACCCTCGTGCAGATACACCCCTGGATCATCAGCCAGATCCTCAGCACTGATCCGCATACACGCGAGATATGATTCCTCTAGCCTTTGTACAGGTGTACTAGGGAGGGCCGAGATGGGCAGATCCAGGTAACATTCATCATAATCTTCATCGTCAACCTGGTTCACTTCCAACTCTGGTTCCACACCGTCTCGTGCTTCAGGATCATCAAAGCTTTCCTCCAGCGCGTCCACGAACATCGCCCCTGTCTCGTCATCTAAATCCATGACATCTACACCAACATCACAGACCTCAACGTCTTGAGACTGGATCACGTCGGTCTGCGTTTCCGCATCTGAAACATCCACGCCCTGGGACACATGTTCCTGAGTTTCTTCAGGCGCTTGTTCAAGTTTGAATCGCACTTTCTTAGGCGGGGAATGACCATAGCCATCCTCTCTTCGACAACTCCAGGAACTCTGTGCAACAGGATCTTGGTCGGCCAGGGATAAGTAGGACGCTTAACACATGGTGGTTCAGGTCCCTGGAGGTCCTGAGCCAGTTTCTCAGCGCGAACTCTAGCCTGGTTCGACACAGTGTTTTCATAAATGAGTTGTTGCCATTCTCGATACCGGGATGTTTCAGGTCGCACGAAACGTCCTGCTCTGGGAAAGAAGCCATATTCCACAATCCTGGCCAGCGGGGTTCTGGTGCCAATCCACAATTTCTTGTCTGAGACATTCACCACTTTAACCGCGACGGGCCAGGATGTAGCAGCATACACAATCTTCGTCACCCAGCTGTCACCTCGTCCAGCCCAGACAACCTCCCGTTGAGGGTTGGTTGTCCATACTTTATCCGGACCACTGCACCTTGACCAGGATCCAGGTACAGGCTCTCTTGAGCCAGGACAGGTAAATCCACGCCTACATGACCTGGTACATGACTCTGTTTCAAGACGATAGTTTCTTCGTCAGGTAGCATGACCTAGCCTTCCCGAACCGCAAGTCGTATCCCCGCGGCATACATGAAATTCATCCCAAGCAACACTTCCATACCTTCACCTATATTCGCCACCAACAAATCCAGAACATAAACCACCCGAGGTCCAAGAGTAATCTTAACCTGGGTTTCATGGGCAATGATCGTCGGCACACCACCTTAACCAGATATACGAACCTGGTCGGTGTTCTTGAGCACGAGTCCCAACTTACGTGCAAAGTCGAGACTTATCATACTCACAGATGCACCAGAGTCCAACAGGATACTGGTTCGCCGATTGTTCACTGCACCATGTACCAGGGCAATCCTCGCTTACAGCCATCATCATGATCCGCCCACCACCCATATCTCTCTCCTGGTAGTAACTGGAACTCCGTGACTTCACCTGAGTCAGGTGTTTCAGGATCTTCTGTTCCAGGTAGGGAGATAGATCAGGGTATGGAGGTTGATCTTGATACACAGTAGTCATGCATTGATGGTTATCTTGGTTCTTGGTTCTCAATTCTGGACCGACATACACTAGGACACACAATTCTGGGGGCCTTAGCCCGACACGTACTGGACGGCTATCCAGCGGGCTCGCTAGTTTAACGAGTGATTTCCAGAATTGGCTTCGCCACCTAGGAGTTTGTCCAGACGAAGCACGCACGGCGCATGAGGAGAGCTCACTGAGCGCACGGCGTGTGCGTGTGGCAGTCCTTCCGCTAGTCAGCGGGTCAAGGCGTAGATCCTCTGTATCCACGGTTTGGTGGGGGAGGGTGTAACGGGGTTACACGAAGGTTGCTTCGCGTGTGGTACACACGACGGGCAACCTCGAGCGGATAGCCATCCGACTGGTACCTGGTACCCATTGGCCTCACAGCCACTCATTCACCTTTCACTGGAGTTAACTATAGCTATAGTTAGACTCATACATTTACACCAGGTACAGGCTAGCCGCTTTAAGAATTCAATACAGTTCTTATTTGCAAGTTAATTGTGTTGGCCTTTGTATAAGGGACACTGACTCTGCGAGTCCTAAGGTACGGGACTGTACTAGGTTCTTGTAAAGAACCTGAGGCGGAACGCCTAGAACTGAGACTCGGGGAGTCCTACGTGTTCCTCTGTGCCGTGCACACCTAAGCAGCCCCGCTAAATGGTATCACTAGCCACTCCCAAAGCATGCCGCTTTGGGTGCTTACCGCAGTGAGAGGGATATCATTTTCACGCATTAAGATCTGGTAGAAACCATCTCTTAGATCGAGAGCACTGAACACGGTGCTCTTGCTCATCGATTTGATGATGACGTCCTTCCTCGGTATCGGCGTCTGCCCGGTATCGTCGCATCGTTCATCTTGTTGAACGCATCAGCGATGCGCCATCCGCCCTGTGTCTTATTGACACAGAACGTGGGGGCGCTGTGCGGGGATTTCGATTCCCGCGCTTGGCCCGCACGACGACGAGCTTCGAAGAACTCGCCGATGGCCTTGACTTGTTCACGCGGCAGTGACCACTGTAGTACTTTGTGCCTGACACGAGATCAATCTCGTGCTGAATTCTCTTATCTGCGGAATCTCCGCAGAAACTTCATCTGGGAATTCGTCGGCGTATCCCAGAAGAACGTCGTAATAGGGACTCGACGTGAGCGAGTTCCTGCTCTGCTCTGGAAATTGATCCTTCTTCGATTTGGCACTGATGGCTGTGTCGCCATCAGGGTTCCGCACGAGAACCTGCCGCTGGTCCTCGTGATCTTCCGTGATCACGACATCCTCACGGGCGGTGAGGATGCATACTTGCTCTACGCGCCCGGCGCGTAAATCTCGTGCAAAGCCTTTCCAGCTCTGCACTTTCAGCGCTGTCAACTCCGAGGCAGTGCTCGGAGGAATCTCCAATGTCAATTCTTGACACCGGACCCCAGAGAGTGTATGCGTCAGGGCATTCACTCTCTCGTACTCGACTTCGCCCGTCGCAGGCGATGGAGGATCGTCACCTGCACTCCCCGGTGCAGGGTGTTCTTTGGACAGGGAGGGGCGACCTTCCTGTCCGGTGTCGGTATGTTTCAGCTGTGAGGAGCTCTTCGGGCTCGTCATACCACGGCCCTTTTCAGACCCGGTCTGACAACGACCCATATCTTGTGTCTCGACGGCCCGTCGAGGGTCTCCTTAAATCTTGGCTCCTCAAGCCCGGCTTGAGGAGGGATCTACTCATGAACAGTCGCCTTAGGCCCGGCCCGAGACGGTTTGGTGGTACTTTCCCCTTTGGATCCGGTCCGAAGTGGGTTCTTCTTGATTCTTGCCTTCGCAGACCCGAATTGCGAAGGGTTCGGTCCAAATCCGGTTTGGACGTGGGTGCGCTCACCTTCAGTTGTAGTTTCGTCCGTGCCCCTGGCACGGACGAGGAAGCCTCCCGGAGGCCTTCCGTCTTCTGATACGAGGCGGCCTTGGCGGCCGATGTGCTCTCTTGGCTGGATAAGCGGGGTTGCCCTCGCTTCCGACGCATGTACCGCGAGGTGCGCGCGCAACGTTGAGAGGGCCATCGCTCGCTGCACATTGTCCGCTGATCCGAGGACGTTTACATCCTCGGCGCCGAATGAGATTATAGGCTGGGCCTTCCAGTCTATCACTGGGGCATGATGCTTTAGCCACGGCATGCCCAATATCATGTCGAACTTATCGTCTAAGTCTAAGACGATAAGGTCCTCGGTGAAGGTCCGACCTTCACAGCCAAAGCAAACGGACACAGTTCGTTTTTGTGTCTTCGCGGTTGCGCCTGTCGCCGGGCGCACCACCAACTCGCTCTGAGGAGTCTCCTTCTCCTCGGAACACATCGCATGACTCCGCAGTCGAACAAAAGTTTGTTCGACGCGCCTGAATCGACCAGCGTGCATGAATCACCCATGCACCGCAACCTCCAGGATGATCAGCCCAGCTCGACCATCCTGTCTTTTACTGCGGTGCTTGCCACCGCAGGGGCTGAGTGATCGCATGTCCGACAGTGAAATGTGTCACTACACGAGTAGGGTGCCCCGCCCGTACTGGCTTCCGCCGTTTTTGTCGTACGCGCCAACGATCACCGTTGGCACGATACGACGTACCGCGAGTAGCAGGCCCAGGGACTGCGACGCATTCGCGTGCGTAGTGACCAGTATTTCCACGCTGGAAACACCGCTGCGTTCTTCTAAGCGGATCCATCTGCTGCCTGCCAGCAGACGCACTTGATAGGTCCATGGGCCCGGGACCACCCATGGGCCTCGATCGCGGACGCCGTGCCCCTGGCGTGTCCGCGTGAGGTTTAGCTTGATCCAAGCTAAACTCTTCCTGCGATGCAAGTCGGATGGCTTGCTCAAGAGGACTCGGGTACTCTCGGAAGAGATAGGTCTTCACAGGCCCATCACTAAGTCCATTCATGAAGGTGACAACTTGTGTCGCCTCATTAACCCTTCAAGCCCCATATGTTGGCCCTACCAACATATCGGGTGTGTTTACTTTTTTGGCATCTATGTTTGTTGGTAGGGCCAACATATCGGTATTTAGACTAGGATTTTGTATGGCATTTTGGCCAATACTCAACGTCAGTGTGAAATAGACGCGAGATGCACAGGTGTAGGGGCTAGTGGGTGACAGGACGGGGCACAACAGGGGTTGTTGCATACATGGGGGACGGGGAGCAAGAAACGGATGTGGGGCAGATTGGTGGCTGGCTGTGCAGCTTTCCCCTCCTCTTCATTTCAAGATTCGACGGGTCGAGCACAGCGTCGGCCGGGAAGGCGCCCAAGCGCCAGATGACCGCAGCGGAACGGCAGGTGCAGCTGGAGGTGGAGCGCCGAGAGCAGCACCGCTGCCGATCACAACAGGCTGACAATAGAGTTCCATCGATCAAGGTGCGGGTGGGGCTTCAGAAGGCTGCTGCACAGGTGAAGGAGACCGCACCAGAAGACGTGTCTAGTGCTGCAGCTGATGCGAAAGAGGTTATTTCGAGTGCAGAAGCTTCACAGACGACGGTGCGCAAGCTGAAACAAGTTGCCAAGGCGACGAAGGGCAAGGGTAAAGCGCAGTTGCGGAAGTCGGGGACCAAGGCACCAGCAAAGAACGGGGGCGCTTCTGGGGGCGACATCGGTTCTGTTTACCTAGCTATTGAAAAGCATGCTGTGTGCGGTGCAGCTGGGTGACGCACTGAGCTCGAGTGAAGGAGGTGAATATGCGGATACCACTGCGCCACAAATGCTGGGACCTGCGACAGCATCTAGTAAGGTTGCTAGTTTGGATCCAACATCGGATCCAACATCTGACGCAGCCAGTGATCACGAGCCAACATCAGAGCCAACATCAACATTTGGAGCGCTGTCCAGTAGCAAGCGAAAGCGACGGCGCACGGATTCAAGTGAGAGCGATGGTACTGGTGATGAAGAAGATGACGGTGTGGATGCCGCGCAGGTTGTGTGGGCCAAAGTGAATTGGGGCTTACAAGCGACGACCTGTGCTACGTGACGAGTGGTGATGCTGCCGAAGACACTGCGCTAAACTCGGATTGCGATGAGTGCTCCAGCGATGAAGATGATTCAGACGCTGACGAAGAGTGGGAGCTAATCTGCCCCTCAGATGAGGAAGATGATGCGGCACAGGAGCTGCCCGCAAGCAGCTTTCTGCAGACAGCTACGAACAAAACGCTCATGAAGGAAATGTGTCATAGCGGCTAGGATTATGGTAAGTTTGAGTGCTCGTTTTGGGTAGTGTTATGCCACTGACTGTATTGCTTTTTGTTGTATAGATCCCTTCAATTTCGGTCCTGATCCAACATACACAGGTCTATATGATGGACCCTACGGACCCAGCGCAAGTGTCATCCGGGTTGCTGAAGATCCTCTCGCGTTATTCTTCTACTTTATGCCGGCTCAGTTGTGGCGCAAACTCGAGAAGGAGACCAACGCTTACCACAAGCAGAATATAGGGAAGCGTATGCAAGAGATCCGCCAGAACCAGCGTAAGGCGGATCCTCACACTGTTGAGTCGAGCAAGGATGTCCGCGATCGCCCGCGTGCAGTGTCCCCGGTCGAGGCGTGGGAGGTTCTGTGTGTGATTGGCCTGCTTATTGCTAGGATGTTAGCACCGCAGATGCGCGGATTAGCCGCCCATTGGATCCGCAGTCAGCATGGCCGTCCCGTTGGGCACGTTCGGACAATGGTTACCTCGTCACCGTTTTGAGCACGCCATGCAGAATCTACACCTTACAGATAACAAGTCGCCCCAGGCCAGCGTTGACCGGGGATGGAAGGTGCGCAGCGCCGTTTCGTCCCTTCAGAAAACTATCGCCCGTGGATTCAACGTGGGGCCTGTGATCGCGTTTGATGAAGCGATCATTCCTACAAGTACAAGGGCGCGGATGAACCCGACGCGGCAGTATCTACCGAAGAAGCCCCACAAATGGGGTACTAAGTTATTTTCGCCGTACTGGGGTGATACCGCATACTGCATGAGGTGAGTGCGATGCTGGAGTGCCTGGCGAGCGAAAGCTCGCTTGGCACTCCTTCCTTTTGGAAAAGTCGAGTATGTTGAATGCACTCGAGTTTGCTAATTTTTATCCAACATGTTCTCCAACTTAGGATTGACTTTTCGTAGGAGCAAGAATCACGCGTCGACGCCACTTCCAGCGGACAGGTCAACGGGACCTGCAGCCGTCATGCGCAGCATGAACATCTTGTTACTGCCGTCCCGTACATCTCCTTTTCGCATTATTATGACCGACCGGTTTTACTCGACTGTCGTGATGGCGCTTGAGCTTCTTTAACGCCGACTCTGCTTTACAGGAACCACCTTGACGAACCGGTGTGGCTACGCGAAGGACGCCGTTACTAAGAAAATTATGCACTCAAATCGACCATCCGAGCCACATGTGAAGCTTGCAGAGAACAAGAAGTTTCTGATGATGACTGCAGCAATATGGATGGACAATAATCCTGGCCACTTCCTATCGACGGGTGGCAGTCGCGAGCTAGGACCAGTCTGTAAGTGCCCTATGTTGGATGCTTTGTTGGGAATTATCACGACTGACACAATTATGTTGGATTCGATGTTGACTGTTGACTTAGTACGCAGGGTTGGACGCAACAGAGAAATTTTCCCTGCTTCGGGGTTGGTCGGGGACTACCAGCGCTGGGTGGGGGGCGTGGATGTCCACGATCAGCTTCGGATGCAGCGGTACAGTGTGCAGCTGGCGTACAAGCCGAATAAATACTATCAGTCTATTTTCTTTGGTTTGGTAGATATGGCGCTTGCCAACGCGTTCATTGTGCACCGTCTCCACATGAAGACCACCGGCCAAAAACCTCTCGAGCATCACAAGTTCCTGCGTACACTCCACTAGCAGCTCCTTGCTGTGGATAACGTGAAGTTCGAGGAGATTGAGGCTACTACGCGGGCAAAAGATAGGACTGCCGTGTCACCGCGGATGCCAGCAGGCGAAGCCCCGGACGAGAATGAGCATTATATGGCTCAATGTCCTGACAAGAAAGAATCAAGCAAGGCAACAGGAGAAGGTGAGCCAGGGGTAAAGCGCACGGTGCGTGCGTGCAAGGTGTGCGCTATGTATTGTACTAAGCCCCGAAAATGCTCCAAGTGGTTCTTCCCCGGGTGCTCTCACGGCGCGTTAAGGTGAGCCAGGCATCTGACGCTTGCTATCGAACTAACTGTGTCATCGTGTTCCAGGAAGCACCTGTGCAATGTTGTGAGGCAGGGGCGGTCCAAGACGTGCCTCCAGATCTGGCACGGCGAGTGGCAGAATGGAAGCCACATCCCAGCGCGGCTTCGCGAAAATCACCAGTTGCAAGATCGGCGCCCTGGGCAATCGCAGCGCAAGCGTCGCCGCCGTCGCGTCAATATGGACTACTTGGAAGGAAGCGTGGACCGAGGCGGGGGCGAGAGCGAGAGCGTGGAGGAGGACGAAGGGGAGAGCACTGAGGGTGACGGAGACGAGAGTGTGGAGGGGGAGGGTCCTCACGCGGGCGGTGACAGGGACGCCAGCAGCGACAGCGGGGACAGAGACTCGGCCAGCGGTAGTGAGTAAGCAGCTCTCCAGGTTTCGACGCGGCGTCTTTGCCAGCAGTGCCCGCTCTTTTGTTGGGAGTGATCGATAGCGTGCAATTGAATGAAACGTTGATTTGCTGAGTTTACATGTGTTTTCTGTTGCAGGAAGATGACGTGCAAAAATGGAGTCTCACCAATAAAAGGGACAAAAAGCATGTTGGCTCATCCAACTTACACAAAACTTGTCAGGTTGTTTAGCCAACATAGGGCACAATATGCTGAATCCGTCTAGTCTCACCTTCCCGCTGCACCCTGCTTTCACACACCCCAAATTCGCACTTATAGACGACATATACAAACGTACAATCTTAAAATAAGTTGGAGCTTCAAAACCCTCACTTTTCGTCTGGGGCTTGAAGGGTTAATCGGGTGGTTCACGATACCTAACACCAAGTATCGAGCCTGCTGCGCGTATGCAAGTACGTCGCGCTTACCTTGCTTCAGGTCGAGGAACTCCGCCCTCGACCTGAACTCCTCGTACGTGCTCCAGTACGTACCGTTCGTAAGGCGTATGCCATACGCCCAGTTTCTAGCACGTCCTGCTAGACATGACATCGTGTAAGCGATTGTAGTGACGGATCCCGGATCCGTCGGGCAGCGATCGCTGTCTCGAGCTCTACGAGCCAGCGCAATGGTGGCTCGTTCGAGCCATCGGAGAACGGAGTCACTGGCACCTTCGGTGACTCAAAACGTGGAATAGCAGAATTTTCTGCTGCTGCTCCTTCTCCATGTAGTCGACCACAACTGCATGGTGTTCACTTGGCGGCAATGAGCGACGCATTGCTGCCACAGTGAATTCGCCTACGACTCGCGAGAGTCGTAGCAACGCCTCCTAATCACTCAGGTGGGGGCAACCCTCTCTCGTAACATAACATGAGAAGTGGATGTTCGGAGCTCCATCAGACGGAGCACCGCCTGACGAAGGGTTTTCGTCTCAATATCTAAATTTCATTTGTTTATTCTCTGTAGGCGTTTAACGGGCTAAAATGTACTACCAGGTGAAGCAGGGCGTAAACTACGCTCTGTTCCTTAGCATACACTATATACACGTAGTAAAGAAGCGTGGACTTCAAGTTTGTATATAGGCTCGCGTATTTCTAAAGCAGCACTTAAGACTTTAGATCAAAATAGAAAACTGAATTGAATGGCAGCCCGCCCCGCCGGGCGGGCTGCCAGACACTAGATCTTTACGCTAAACTTTTTAAGGGATTTTTTTTGCAACGGTGAGAGCACGGTTGGCTTGCACTCGTTTGCATGACATGCAAGCACATGATTGGTTGAAATTTGTCCCTTTCAACCAATAGCTGTGCGCCTGAGCGCCCGTCAATGATAGTTGCATTGACGGCTCGTAATGTTGGTCGCTAGTGTGTGTGTCACACACACTATAGGGTTTGCGTGTATTAGTGTACCCCGTATGCACTATCCCTGTGTAGCCCCGCTACACCTCTCCTGTACCTGCGCTAGATACACCGTGTCCCGTGTGTTGCTGCCACCATGGCTTAGCTCTTCTTGAGTTGGCCAGCCCGTATGCAGCTTTGTTGAATCGCCGGTAGTTATGTGTCCAAGACGCCACTCTTACCAGATCCGCCAACCATGTGGTCAACCAGTACCAGTATTTCAACTCTTGTGCTTTCGGCGGCTTGTGCTCCTTCATCATGCCCAGAATCAGCGCACTGTCGACGACAACGTGGAGCCTTGTCCATCCCTTGCTGGCAGCATGCGCTAGTAGGCGATGAAGTCCGATGAACTCCGCTTCGTTGTTAGTGATGGCCTTGCCTCCCAGTGCCGTGGCTGCCGCCCACACAACCGTTTCGGGTCTATCTGGGACCACCTCTACGATTACGATGTCGCTGCCGTCTAGCCCCGGGTTGCCCCGCGACCCTCCGTAAAAACCAATCCGCTCTGCCTCGTGAATATCTTCTCGACTGCTGTCTCCGTGTTGCTCTGTCCAGTGCCGCTTAATGTATCCCACTACTGTCAAGCGCGGAGCTGTCAACGCCGTCAGCGGTACAACCCTATTTGATACAGTTGGAATGCAGCCGTGATCGATCTCCTTAACCCCGCCTCCTCCTCGTCCATGCTTTTTCTTGCTGCCCCTCAGGGTGTACCCTGTTTACGTTCCGCCTCTAAATGGCCGTGATCGTTGCCGCACAGGTAATCCGCCAGAGTTCGTCAGTGACTGGGTACAGTACTTCCCAGTCGTTAAAACTCTCGTTCTCTGCCATTTCGATCAGCCATTCTGGCGTTGCCCCAAGCTTCAAGCTGAAGATATCAGTCAGCGCTCTGTTCCTGTAATGGGCCTTACCCTAGTTACATAAGTAGGTAGCATTAGTTACAAAAGTAGGTACAAAAGCACGCGGCTAGCGCGTGCTGTGTTGTCACTCTCTGATTGGCTGATGAGTGTCACTTCAGCCAATCAGGAGCTGACCTGCAATTGAGTGGCTCACATAAGGCCAGGGCGGGAGCCCTGGGCCTAATCTAAATCAGAGTTGAATTTGGCCCAAACTTAAGACTTGAGTTCATTAGAGGCTTTCAGAAACACCGGAAAACGCAAAAAACGGTATCATATTTACGTGGTGTGGTCCACATAATCTCTTTTTTGGGGGAAACGTTTTGGACGCTGCCGGAATTTTCGATACTGAAAATCCGTAAAAAAGAACACCCTCCTACGTACTCAACCTACGAGAATTTTGTATATGTCCTTTTTCGGATCAGTGACACGATGTTGCATTTTTTACGAAGTCATGAATCCGACCGCATAACTTGGGAGTATTCATACAGCGGGAAGCAGCACAGCTTCCCTGCTATATGCGCATTCACGTGCAGACACTCAAAGCCTGCGCAAGTGCGCTCAGTTGAGAAGACAATGTGCTTTGACACAGCAACTTGCAGTGCGTGTAGGCAGAGAAATCTGCGGCGAAGTCAGGCAATTAGATAGACTAAGCCTTTTTGCTGTCAAGTAGCATTACGTACTTTTCCCACGTATATTTAAAAATATGTACTTCTGAACGCACTGGAGCTGGTAAAACACGTAGGAATAAACACGTAGCGACGAATACGTGCTTTTCACACGATTTTCCGGTGTCTCTGAAAGCCTCTATTAAAGTGAGCTTCCTCTTAACCTATAGTGTACGCTAGTATCGGTTGCTCTCACCCCGTTATAGTTCATGTCTCCTTCGTCATGCCCTGCTATCCTCCAGCTCGAGAGCTCTGCCCGCCAGAGTCTCGCCGCCTCTGGAAATCCCCATAATAGATGAGCCATACCCCCACATTTGTTAGTCTGGCAGCTCTCCGCTTGACACCAGAATCTCTTTTCTTGCCCAGTTCATACCTGCAGCTTGCCATACTTCAATCGCACGATATTCTGCGTTTGGTATGGCGTGGCTCTGCCATACAATGTACCTGGTTACACGTAAGCTTTGACAAAGCCGTCGCCCTGACCGGATCATCGTTTCTCTATCGTTGCCCTATCTTCTCCCAGTCGCTCTTGACTTTGTGCTCCTGGTTCAAGTCGTGCAGCAGCTTGTAATGCTTGCGCTTGGGAACTCTCCACCTGCGGCCTACACAGAGTGCTCGCATTAGATCGATGGGTTCGGTCAAATAGTGACATTGGCCTCCTCCACCTCGAGGATGTCGACAACCTGCTTCGTCAACGGCAAAGCGTTCCTCTCCTTGCCTATGTCGTTGATAACTGTACCCCACGAGTGCTCTGTCTTCCTGCCGCTGGCGTCCAGTACCCTAAACTGGTGGATATGATCACCCAGCGAGTGTGGTTGGGTGGCTTCGAAAGAAGTTAGAGGAATTCCGCTAGAAGCGCTCGCCCCAGATAGTCACGAACAGGGTTTGGTAGTAGACCGTCACTTAGTACTAAGAGTACCAACGAGGTTAGTAGAATACTTATTCTGATTAGCTCTGGGCGAAAATGGCTCGTTATTCGTGCTAACGCGATTAGCTTCTTCTGTTAGGGCCATTTAGTACTAGCAGTTCTACTAATGCCCCGACGACCGCGGTCAGGTTTAACTTACGTAGGATCTTTGGGGGACGCGCGCGATGGGGTTTTTGCGCCCGCCTTTCATTTTCCCGTTCAATCGACGATTCTCCGTGTGGCAAGCAAACCAAACGATGACGTGCTCGAAGGCGGACCCCACCGTGGAAACGACGCATCCTTGCTCCAGCCCCCTGTTGTCATCCTGTGCATCACATGTGCACCATTGAGCTGTGTCCCGATGCTGAGCTGTCAGAGAGGTAGGCGTTGTCTTATTATGATTAAAGCTAATATCATGTTTCTGTATTGGCAGCTATTGTAGCGAAGCCTGCTTACGAATACTGGTTACTGAAGCAGCCTGCTCAGCTATCAGTTGTAACCGCCAAGTCGCTGTCGATGCGATTACGACACCGACACCACCACTATTGTACCGGCAATGACTCCGACACCGGCACCTACTCCTGCACCGGCACCTACACCAGCACCAATACAGGAGCACACGTTGAATCTGAATTGGCATCCCATAGATTATCGCACACGGCCGTATACCAAACTCTCGCGACCGTGTTTGGGATGCTGTTCACCTCCTCGATCAGAAGCAACTGTATCGTACAAGCATGTACACACATATCTATCTTCTCTGTGCAGCGATAAAACCATGGAGGAAGTCTCTTTGCTTCGGCTCTAATGCCAGTACCAAGTCGCACGTGTTTTTGAAGCACGAAACACATGAAATAGCTACCGAGGAGGGTCGTAGACGCGCGGAGAGCGCCCAACAGTATGTGCTGAACGAGACGATCAGCAATAAGAAGAAGGCTCTGAGTCAGGACACTGATAAGCAGTTTGCGTCGATTGCAATGCTTGTCCGTGTTTGGCTGGGACGCAGCTCGTCGACCGCCTTTCAAGAAACCGTTTTTTCACGGGTTCTTTCATAATGAGTCCATTGCGGACACATACCGACAGCCAGCAAGCGCAGACAACAAATGCTGCGTTATAACCGTCTCGAAATCCAGCGCAAGGAGGAGAGTGAGCGAAACCTTTGGTTACGCTCGTCGTTAGTAGCGTTAGTACTAACGGCCTAGTACTAAATTCGATAGCACTAAGTCGGAATCGCCTTTTAGCACAGATAATGGAATTAGCAGAGGTAAACATGGTTCGGATTGCAATTAGTTCAGGCGGCCGAAAATCGGTAGTACTACCAAGCCCTGGTACGATACATGGACGGTAGCATCGTCCAATTAATTTCATAATACTCATAATATTTGACTCATATCATATGAATGATATTTCTGCCCTCATAGGATGTGCGTTATATCATATGAGTGGCAGAAACGTCATTTCGGTCGGCATACGAAAAAAGCTGCAGCGTTTCTCTGTATTGTACAGTATTGCGTTCAATGTACAAACGCACACGTTCATAGCAACTTCTGACGAGCAGGCCAAGTTATCCCCCGCGATGTCTATTACAGTCGAAAATCGTGTCCTGTAATGCAACCAGGTGGCACAGTGCAGTCGTGCTGCTCGGGATCTATCTGCAGCGAAGGACGATATTTATGCCTGGATCACGCGAGACGGCTAGCAATTCAAGCTGACCGGTTCAAGTGTACTGCGCGTGTCTCTGTGTTTAGAGAGTCAATGTTCACGTTGTAGCTTGAGCACTGCTAGAACACCGAAATTGTACCACAGCGTGAGACGCTATCACAAACATCTGTGCGTCGTTTATCCTTGCTGATGCTATACTGTACTATGCATTCACAGCTCATCGCGTGGAAGGCATAGGCTGCTGCGCGGTGAACCTTGGAGCTTCATCCAGAATGATACGGCTGAAACCGCCCGACACAATACCTGCACAAAAGGCATGGATATCAATACTGTCCGATTGAGTCAGCAAACATATCGCTGCTGCGTTTCATTTCCGTGAGCACAACGCCACAAGGACATATTCAAGGCCTAATGCACACGCTGACGATCCCACTCATGGCTTCAACCACAAGCAGAATCCAACGGCTGAAAACGCAACGTAAAAAGGCATTAATATCGACACCATCGATAGACTCAGCGCTCACAAACATATCGCTGCGCATTTTCATCTCCCGTGAGCATAACGACATAAAGATACCATATTCAAGACATACACGCTGTTGATCCCACTCATGGCTTCAACCACAAGCAATAAGTTTTCGGATACATGGCGCTGTTCTGCACTCTTGAAAACGATAAACTACTCGAACGATGACGCCTGTTGGCCGTCATCGTTCGGACATTCAGTGGTCTCGAGGCAAAGTACATGCAAACATGAGTACACCGCAGGCCGTTGCTCGCAAGTCGCAAGTCGCAAGTCGGCGCAACGGCGAGGCAACTCGCTCAACCGCGCAAAGACGCCCGCCATGAATCAAGGCGGGGCCACTATATCTCGCTGAAAACACTTTCGCCAGTCATACTACACGTAGTCACCGCCAACTGCCGAACTGCAAGCCCAGCGCGGCTGCTATGCGCAGGCGTCTTCGAGACGACTACCGCAGTGACACCACCGACCGATGGTTACCAGGGTCAACGAGGGCTCTCTACCAGGTTCAGTTCAACGAGAGCCCTCCGTGTATCGCTGCACTGCTTTCGTCGCGCTCAGCTTCCGCTTCGGGTCTTCGGGTCTCCGATCCAATCTCAGTTTTCATTTTGCCAAGTCAAGCTCATCTGGAGCTCCAGCAAGTCGCTTCTAGACTTCACCGCTTTACTTCAAGCCCAAGCAACAATGCCGTCCGAAGCCCAGACGGACCCGGTCTACTCCGAGGCCACCACACCCCGCGACGACGTCGCCGCCTACGACAAGGACGCGGCGCGCAAGCTCAAGCCCAAGTTCCTCGTGTACTCGAGCATCCTGGTGGCGCTGCTGCAGCCCTTCCAGAGCGGCTGGTCGTCGTCGCAGCTGAACCTGGCCCAGTTCAATGACACGGACGAGTGTAATGCGCGTCCCGTGCCAGACGACAGGTGCCTCATGTTCCCGGGCCACACGAAGCTCGAGTGGACATTCGCCGTGAACGCATGGATCTTCGGCGGCATGATCGGCAGCCTGATCTGCGGTCAATTCAGCGACCTGTGGGGTCGTAAGAAGCTGCTGTTCGTGAATTGCATTTTCATGGTGGTAGGCGCCGTGGTGCAGACGTGTGTGTCGAGCGTGTGGCCGTTCGCTGTTGGCCGCTTTATCGCGGGCATCGCGTCGGGCACTGCCACGGGCACGTTGGGCGCGTACACGAACGAGCTGTCTCCGCCGCACATGCGTAACATTCTGGGTCTGGGTCTGCAGATCTCAGTGACCATCGGCATCTTGTTCCCGGCCATCACCTTCTTCTTCGCGAACACGAGCAGCGGCTGGCGCTACTTGGCCGGTTTCCCGGTCGTGCTGGCGGTGCTGTTCCTGCTGCTGGCTCCGTCGATGTGCGTGGAGAGTCCTGCGTGGCTGCTGATGAAGAACCGTCGCGAGGAGGCCAAGGAGGTGATCGCTCGTCTGTACGGCGAGGAGAACGTGCAGACGGCTCTGTCGTGGATGGAGACGACCAAGTCCGACAGCGCCGAGCAGGGTCTGATCCAGAACACCACGCAGAAGGAGTCTCTGTTCGCACCCATGTACCGTCTTCAGTTGGCGGCCGCCATTCTGTTGTCGTGCTCACAGCAGCTATCGGGTATCAACGCCGTGTTCTACTACTCGAGTAGCATCTTCTCGGACGCCGGTATCTCGGACCCTCGTGTGGGCACTCTGATCATCAACTTCATCAACATCTGGCCGGCCTTCTTCACGGGTGTGTTGGCGCAACGCTTCGGTAACCGCAACATGATCCTGTGCGGTATCGCCGGCATGTTCGTCATGGCGGTGCTGATGACGGTGGCGTTCCTGGTGGACGTTTCTGCACTGTCCATCGTGTTCACGGCTCTGTACGTGATCGCGTTCGGCGTGACGCTGGGTCCTCTGGTGTGGGTGATCACGGCCGACTTGTTCCCAGACTCGGTTCGTGCGACGGCCACGTCCATCGGCATCGGCGCCAACTGGCTGTGCAACCTGATCGTGGGTGTGTCTTACCCGTACATCGCCGATGCGTTCGACGACTGGAGCTACGCTCCGTTCGTGGTTCTGCTTGCCATCTTCTTCTTGCTGTCGTTGAAGCTGGTCCCGGAGACGTCAAACAAGTCTGCGGAGGAGGTGCAGCGCGACTACGACGAGCGTTATCGTGCTCGTCATTAGGTGATGCAGCTCTTAGAGTGGAGCGCATTCTTCGTTGCGCTACATAGCTGGTGTGAGCTATCATGATCCGTGGGAGACAAGATTTGTGAACCGTTTTACGTTGGAGGTATCGCTAGTTGTCTTTTGATAATTGTGCGTACTTCAATACATATTTTCCTCTGAGAGTTGTGGTCGTTTGCTTTTCACGTTGCAAGGTGCAAGTTTCGTCGGCACTGTTAATTGACTGGTCCAATGGCCGAGCGCTCGCAGACCTCGGAGCGGTGCTCATGCAGCCACTGCACAACCCCAGGTGTCCGTTTGCGGCGGCCAGGTTCATGGCGTTGGTGCTGCTGTGTGAGTCATTGTCGTGCAGCCACCGGAGGACGTCCAAGTGTCCATTTACTGCGGTCTGGTCCATGCGAATGGACGGGCACTCGCCGCCGAAGCAGGGCGCCGTGAGCCACTGCACCATCTGTAAGTGGCCCTCTGACGCGGCGTTGGCCACGGCGTTCACTGAGGCCTCCTCATCCACGTCGTGGAGCCACTGGACCATGTCAAGGTCTCCGTTGCGTGCAGCCTAGTCAATGAGGGACTGGTGTTCCGGCGGTGTGGTGTGTCTCTTTGCAGCCACTGGGCGACCTCGAGGTGGCCGTAACGGACGGCAAGCAGCAGCTCTCGAGCTCCCAGCCAAGTGTGATTGCCAATAGCTCCAACCTCTTGTGTGATTTCTCGTGGTTTGATATCGCGACATCCAATTTGCCTCCCAGCGGCCACTCGCAAGCGCGAAATCATGGATCTGCTGGGAAAATAAGAAGATCGACACAAGAAGGTGTCGGTCGGCCGAGAGTGCGCGGGAGCGTATACTGAGCGTTCTCATCGCTTTGCATACGTCAGCTACTTTTGGCATCAAGTTCAACACCGAAGAAGGCCATGTGCCTTCTTCCTTGTTCGTCGTCTGACGGTCAAATGTTGGGCAAACGACGCGGTCAAATGACGCAGTCACCAATGAACTGGATGCCACTCAATCTTCTGCAGTCGTTCAAGTTAACAAGTTAAGCGTCACCTCAATCTATCGCATAGCATACACCTTTCCAACAGCATTCCTCTCCGACACCTATCACACTACAAATACTCTGTTTTAGCATCCCTTTCCAGTAGCATTAACCTACGCAATACCATGCCACCGATTTTAACCGGGAAGGCGGCGCATCTCCCTTTTCCGCCTCGATTGCTCACTTTTTCGCATGGCCTTGCGCCCTTTCAAATTCAAGCAGAAAAAATGCTGCTTGGGGGCACCGTACAGTGCACGTCACTCACTCTCAAAAAGCAGCCGAGGACGCACTCGACCCCCAAGGAAATCCCCAGCGATGGCCAAGCAGCAAGACGTCCCGATATTGGCGGCCGTCACTGTCGTCTGTCGGGAGTTCCCTCGGATCGAAGCGCTGGACCACGTCACGCGCCAGCTGGACGAACTGCTGGACGCGTCGCTACGCTGGACTCTGCCCGAAGCCTGCGCTGCTGGTTACGAGCATCTGGTGGAGCGGATCGCAGCGAGGGAGCAGACCACGGACAAGCTGCAGCGGCAGGCGCTGTGCACATTGGCAATGAAAGAGGCAGCAGCCAATGGCCATGTGCACGTGCTGCAGACACTCCAGGAGCTCTTCCCTAGAGCAAGAGTCACCAAGGCGGTCGAGAGCGCTGCCAAGAGCGGACATTTGCAGGTGCTGCAGTGGCTGCGAGAGAGTGGCCTTGACGTGTTCTGGGGAGCTCGAGAGCTGCTGTTTGCCGTCCGTTACGGCCACCTCGAGGTCGCCCAGTGGCTGCAAAGACACACCACACCGCCGGAACACCAGTCCCTTATTGACGAGGCTGCGCGCAACGGAGACCTCGACATGGTCCAGTGGCTGCACGATGTGGACGAGGAGGCCTCAGTGAACGCCGTGGCCAACGCCGCGTCAGAGGGCCACTTACAGATGGTGCAGTGGCTCACGGCGCACTGTTTCAACGGCGAGTGCCCGTCCATTCGCATGGATCAGGCCGCGGCAAATGGACACTTGGACGTCATCCGGTGGCTGCACGACAACGACTCACGCAGCACCACCAACGCCATGAACCTGGCCGCCGCAAACGGACACCTGGGGTTGTGCAGTGGCTGCACGAGCACCGCTCCGAGGGCTGCGAGCGCTCGGCCATGGACCAGGCGGCGGTGAACGGCCATCTGGACGTGGTGCAGTGGCTGCATGCGAACCGCAGCGAAGGCTGCACGACCATCGCGATGAACGGAGCAGCGCGCAGAGGCTGCTTCGACGTGGTGCGGTGGCTGCACGCCAACCGCTCGGAGGGCTGCACCATCAAAGCCTTGGACAACTCGGCTGGCAACGGGCACCTCGAGATCGTGCAGTGGCTCCACCAGCACAGGCCCGAAGGATGCACCAGTGCCGCCATGGACAACGCTGCTGCGAGCGGCCACCTCGATGTCGTGCAGTGGCTTCATGAGAACCGCTCCGAGGGCTGCACCACGGCCGCCATGGACGATGCGGCGCTGAACGGACACCTGCGTGCGGTGCGGTGGCTGCATGAGAACAGAGACGAAGGCTGCACCTCTGCGGCCATGGACAACGCTGCCGCCAACGGACACCTGCACGTGGTGGAATGGCTCCACAAGAATCGACAGGAGGGCTGCACCACGGACGCCATGGATCGCGCCGCGCGACAAGGCAAGTTCGACACGGTCAAGTGGCTCCACGCGCACCGAAGTGAAGGCTGCAGCTTGTTCGGCATGAACAACGCGGCTGGTGCCGGTCGACTCGACATCTTGCGGTGGCTGCACGCGCACTACGGCATGGGGTGCAACAACCGCGCTATGGAAGCGGCGGCGTTCGGCGGCCACTTCGACATCCTCGAGTTCCTCCACCGCGAGGGCCTGGCCTCCTGCACCGCGGACGTGTCGATCAAGGCAGTCGCGGAGGGCCACTTGGAGATCCTGGAGTGGCTCTTCCTGCACTACCCGGAGCCCATCCAGCCGGCCCGCTTGCTGCGTATTGCCAAGCGCCACGACCTGTACTGCGTCGACTGGCTGCAGAGCACGGGCAAGGCCATCGACTACGACATGTGGTAGACGACGAATGCGCCCATCAGCGCTTCATAATAGTGTATAGAATTATGAACGTGCAATATGCACGGTGTATGTGCAAAATGGCATGTATTCCTTTACCTGCCTCGTCCGTAGTCAGCGGTCTGCAAGTGCTCGCTGTGCAGCCAACAGTAAGAAGACGGTAATCCCGTGCACTCGTCCCCCGTACCAGCAGCAGAGCAAGGACCAGCAGGACGTGGACGACGGACAAGGCAAGGACCAAAAGGACGCGGCAGGACGAGGCGGGACGACACAAATGACAAGGACGGCAGCGGGACACGACAGCGAGCGATCGACGGACGACGAAGGAAGGACGCAGAAGGCGGGTCGTTGTTGGGCGGGCCAACCCGCCACGAACAGTCGGCCCAGTGATCTTCTCGCGAAGATCGCAAACGCCTCAAGGGCGCGAGCTCGCAGGCAGCGAAGAGCGAAGGATGAACGTGTGGCTGTGAAGCCGCACGGCAGTAGGATACATAAAGCAGCTAGGACGGCAGTCGGTAGTTTACGATTCACCAAGAGCAGCACTAGGCTCGAGGTGGCAGCAGTCAGCGTACCGGTTTGGTGCAAGTGGCTAACAAGAGCAATACAACAAGGTGAACATCTGAAGATCGCAGAAGACATCGCGTTCGTTTAACACGAGCCCCTTTCAGACAGTAGAGAGACGGGTATCTGCAGCCCCGTAGGACCTTCGGTATCTGAAGCCCGCATAGTAGAACGCCGGCCGCCCAAGAGTGGGTAGTGGAGTTAGCCCCCGGTCTTTAGATCCCGGCGAGATGTTCGTGAGGTCTGGCAAGGTTCTGGAGGAAGCACGGTGCACCGAGAGCAGTACAAGGACAAGTTAGCTGCGACTGCTGTGCACGTGTAGGGAGTGTAGGGTTGTATATTGTAGGGCGGTCGTAGCTATAGCCACCGGTGACTGTCCTGTGGCCGAGGATAAGACTGGCGTTGCTGTTCCGGTGTAACACTAAACGACACGACTATTACTCAACCATCACCGCTATATCTGTCAATTGACTGTGCCGACGACACATGCACCTTGCAGCGTCAAAAGCAAACACAACTCTCAGAGGAAAACATGTATTGAAGTATGCACAATTATCAAAAGACAACTAGCGATACCTCCAACGTAAAACGATTCACAAATCTTGTCTCCCTACGGATCATGACAGCTCACACCAGCTATGTAGCGCAACGAAGAAGGCGCTCCGCTCTACGAGATGCGTCACCTAATGACGAGCACGATAACGCTCGTCGTAGTCGCGCTGCACCTCCTCCGCAGACTTGTTTGACGTCTCCGGGACCAGCTTCAACGACAGCAAGAAGAAGATGGCAAGCAGAACCACGAACGGAGCGTAGCTCCAGTCGTCGAACGCATCGGCGATGTACGGGTAAGACACACCCACGATCAGGTTGCACAGCCAGTTGGCGCCGATGCCGATGGACGTGGCCGTCGCACGAACCGAGTCTGGGAACAAGTCGGCCGTGATCACCCACACCAGAGGACCCAGCGTCGCGCCGAATGCGATCACGTACAGAGCCGTGAACACGACGGACAGCGCAGAAACGTCCACCAGGAACGCCACCGTCATCAGCACCGCCATGACGAACATGCCGGCGATACCGCACAGGATCATGTTGCGGTTACCGAAGCGCTGCGCCAGCACACCCGTGAAGAAGGCCGGCCAGATGTTGATAAAGTTGATGATCAGCGTGCCCACACGAGGGTCCGAGATACCGGCGTCCGAGAAGATGTCACTCGAGTAGTAGAACACGGCGTTGATACCCGATAGCTGCTGTGAGCACGACAACAGAATGGCGGCCGCCAACTGAAGACGGTACCTGGGTGCGAACAGAGACTCCTTCTGCGTGGTGTCCTGGATCAGACCCTGCTCGGCGCTGTCGGGCTTGGTCGTCTCCATCCACGACAGAGCCGTGTACACGTTCTCCTCGCCGTACAGACGAGCGATCACCTCCTTGGCCTCCTCGCGACGGTTCTTCATCAGCAGCCACGCAGGACTCTCCACGCACATCGACGGAGCCAGCAGCAGGAACAGCACCGCCAACACGATCGGGAAACCGGCCAGGTAGCGCCAGCCGCTGCTCGTGTTCGCGAAGAAGAAGCAGATAGCTGGGAACAAGATGCCGATGGTCACCGAGATCTGCAGACCCAGACCCAGGATGTTACGCATGTGCGGCGGAGACAGCTCGTTCGTGTACGCGCCCAACGTGCCCGTGGCAGTGCCCGACGCGATGCCCGCGATCATACGCCCCACAGCGAATGGCCACACGTTCGACACGCACGTCTGCACCACAGCGCCTACCACCATGAAGATGCAATTCACGAACAGCAGCTTCTTACGACCCCACAGGTCGCTGAAGTGACCGCAGCACAGACTACCGATCATACCGCCGAAGATCCATGCGTTCACGGCGAACGTCCATTCGAGCTTCGAGTGGCCCGGGAACATGAGGCACCTGTCGTCTGGCACGGGACGCGCATTGCACTCGTCCGTGTCATTGAACTGGGCCAGGTTCAGCTGCGACGACGACCAGCCGCTCTGGAAGGGCTGCAGCAGCGCCACCAGGATGCTCGAGTACACGAGGAACTTGGGCTTGAGCTTGCGCGCCGCGTCCTTGTCGTAGGCGGCGACGTCGTCGCGGGGTGTGGTGGCCTCGGAGTAGACCGGGTCCGTCTGGGCTTCGGACGGCATTGTTGCTTGGGCTTGAAGTAAAGCGGTGAAGTCTAGAAGCGACTTGCTGGGGCTTCAGATGAGCTTGACTTGGCAAAATGAAAACTGAGATTGGATCGGAGACCCGAAGACCCGAAGCGGAAGCTGAGCGCGACGAAAGCAGTGCAGCGATACACGGAGGGCTCTCGTTGAACTGAACCTGGTAGAGAGCCCTCGTTGACCCTGGTAACCATCGGTCGGTGGTGTCACTGCGGTAGTCGTCTCGAAGACGCCTGCGCATAGCAGCCGCGCTGGGCTTGCAGTTCGGCAGTTGGCGGTGACTACGTGTAGTATGACTGGCGAAAGTGTTTTCAGCGAGATATAGTGGCGCCGCCTTGATTCATGGCGGGCGTCTTTGCGCGGTTGAGCGAGTTGCCTCGCCGTTGCGCCGACTTGCGACTTGCGACTTGCCGTCCTCATGCTAACCTTGTGCTGCCCGATCCTGAATGTCTTGTGTGGCGTCATCACTGGTTCGCTTCAAGAGTGCAGAGCAGCGGCGAAGGTATCCAGGTCTCACTTCAAAAGTATGTACTGTATCGGAATGCGCAGGTAAAGGGGTTTGCCATGATCGGCTTCCTCCTGGCCGATTTACTGTGCACAAGCAAACACAAGTAAATAAATATACGTACGTGTCCCCTATCAAAAAAACATACTTAAGTAAGTCTTCAACATAGCGGAATTCTCAAACATAGTCTCAATCATAGCGGAATTCTATACGTTGTTTACCCAAGGATTCCTTTGGAATCGCATCATCAGAGTGTAGACGAATCATAATATGAAATACTTTTTATGAAACACAACAAGGGGCTGTATTTCCCCCATTTGGAATCTTACTATAATACATTTCAGTTACACGTTCTGCGTTTAAATACTGAAAGCATCAGCGGAGGCTGTCCATCTTCACACGGCTTAACGGTGTTGACACACATCGGCATCTTCCTCCTCACAATGATCAGCTCTTATTGTGCTCAGCACTCTCGATGTTGTGTTTCAGCTGACAGGAAGTGAGTTTCTAAATGGGGGTAAATACGGCGCCATAAAACCAGCGGTCATCAAATAGTGGATATTGAACTCGACCATTTGCTTCATCTTCAAATTCAATCACACAGCGATCCATTACATTGCATCAATGCTCCCTTCACCGCACAAATCAAGTGGCCACGAAGGTGCCTGCGTGGCGTAATCTTCATAACTCGTTTCTATTCAACCTGAGTAGCATTCGAGCGGTGGTTGTAGCAGAGACTGAGTGCTGCCTGTAGACGACAGCTCTATCACTTTCACTTTGGATTCCAAAAAACTCAACGAGAGGTTGGTTCTACTCCGATGGATCCTGCCAAGTGCTCGATACAAATGTGCTAAACAACCGCTAAGAGATACCCCCTGGTGATTCAAGAAACAACAACCAGCACAACAAGGTATGGATGCATGCATACACATAAGTTCGCTTTGAAAACCGCAACGTCACATTGATTTCACTAACTGATCTCCTCACAGGAATCTCCCATGCTAACCAAGCACACCAGCCAACGACGGTTTACACAACCACCCCTTAATGGCGAGCGCGGTAGCGCTCCTCGTAGTCGCGCTGCACCTCCTCCGCAGTCTTGTTCGACGTCTCCGGAACAAGCTTCAACGACAGCAGGTAGAAGATGGCAAGCAGAACCACGAACGGAGCGTAACTCCAGTCGTCGAACGCGTCGGCGATGTACGGGTAAGCCACACCCACGATCAGGTTGCAAAGCCAGTTGGCGCCGATGCCGATGGACGTGGCCGTCGCACGAACCGAGTCTGGGAACAAGTCGGCCGTGATCACCCACACCAGAGGACCCAGCGTCACGCCGAACGCGATCACGTACAGAGCCGTGAAGACGATCGACAGAGCAGGCACGTCCACGAGGAACGCCACCGTCATCAGCACCGACATCACGAACATGCCGGCGATGCCCCACAGGATCATGTTACGGTTACCGAAGCGCTGCGCGAGCACACCCGTGAAGAAGGCCGGCCAGATGTTGATGAAGTCGATGATGAGCGTGCCCACACGTGGATCCGAGATACCGGCGTCCGAGAAGATGCTACCCGAGTAGTAGAACACAGCGTTGATACCCGAGAGCTGCTGTGCGCACGACAACAGAATTGCGGCCGCCAACTGAAGACGGTACCTTGGTGCGAACAGAGAGTCCTTCTGCGCGCTGTCCTGGATCAGACCCTGCTCGGCGTCGGGCTTGGTCGTCGACTCCATCCACGACAGAGCCGTGTACACATTATCTTCACCGTACAGACGAGCGATCACTTGCTTTGCCTCCTCGCGACGGTTCTTCATCAGTAGCCACGCCGGACTCTCCACACACAGCGACGGAGCCAGCACTAGGAACAGCACCGCCAACACGATCGGGAAACCGGCCAGGTAGCGCCAGCCGCTGCTCGTGTTCGCGAAGAAGAAGCAGATAGCTGGGAACAAGATGCCGATGGTCACCGAGATCTGCAGACCCAGACCCAGGATGTTACGCATGTGCGGCGGAGACAGCTCGTTCGTGTACGCGCCCAACGTGCCCGTGGCAGTGCCCGACGCGATGCCCGCGATCATACGCCCCACAGCGAATGGCCACACGTTCGACACGCACGTCTGCACCACAGCGCCCACCACGATGAAAATGCAGTTCACGAACAGCAGCTTCTTACGGCCCCACAGGTCGCTGAAGTGACCGCAGCACAGACTACCGATCATGCCGCCGAAGATCCACGCGTTCACGGCGAACGTCCACTCGAGCTTCGAGTGGCCCGAGAACATGAGGCATGTGTCCTCGGCCACGGGACGTGCATTGCACTCGTCGGTATCACTGAACTGGGCCAGGTTCAGCTGTGAGGTGGACCAGCCGCTCTGGAAGGGCTGCAGCAGCGCCACCAGGATGCTCGAGTAGAGGATGAAGTTGGGCTTGATGTTACGGGCCGCGGCCTTGGCGGCTTCGTCGTACACGGGCACGTTGTCGGCTCCCTTGGGCGTGGTGGCCTCAGAGTAGACTGGGTCCGTCTGTGCTTCGGACGGCATTATTGCTTCTTGGGATTGAGTGACGGTCAGAAGAGATGACTCGACTTAATCGCCGCTTGATGCTTTGAACTGAGCTTGGCTTGTCCAAATGGAAACTGAGCTTCTGTTCGCGCGGCGAATGTTGGGCTGGACCGCAATGCGGTGAGGCTCCGCGGACAGGAGGCTCCGCGGGTCTTCTGCCTTGGACTGCAATGCAGGGGTTGTGCGTGATTAACTTCACTTGATTTCTGTGGCTGATCTATGCAGGTCAAACGAGTCGTGACAGTTGAGACGAATGCACTTCAACCGAACTGTAAAGGACTGCAGATGTTGTTGTGTGTATCGTAGGCCAGCGGGATGCATGCATTTGGCGGTGGGTGTGCGCGGGGATACTGTAGTGCAGTTGCGAGCGTTGAAGTGAGACCGCGATTTGGTCGCTGTGCAGGATTCACTGCGATTCAAGTTCTTCCGCTTCAAAACTCACAGAGAAAGTGCTTGACAGAGCGAGCCACTGCTCGAAAGAATTTCTTGCTCAGTTTGTCCGACTGACTGCTGCCCATACACACCACTCGAGCCGATGTCGAGCCTCCCAGGTGGCTTGTGCATGCCATGGATTGGAGTCGTTGGAAGCTCGACGAATTGATCAGACTGCTCAGGGCGTTGGATGTGTACGCGTCTTCGCCCCAAGCTTCAGAAATTATGCACCGAAACTACACGCGTCCGATTCGCGAGTGGTATGTATGTATACGTAGCGTCACTCGGATGGTGATGTTCGTCCCTCTCAGCTCTGAGCTCAGACTCAGCGTCATTGGAAAGGCATTGGCACGGTGGACGTAGCGGCAGCTATACGAGCCGCGTTGATGTGTCTTCCCGGCCGCGGAAAAACACGCGGGGCAAGGAAGACAGCTTCAACGTACGACGTAGGAAAATAACCAGCAGGCAATTGAGCTCGTACGCATGTCCCGCGGTCCCAAGCGACTTCTGCGCGCAGACGCTGCGAACAAGTCGCTTTTGCCGACTCCATCCATCATGACCGCTGCGACGGTAGTGGTATGTCTGCGGTGAGCAATGCGATGTGGTGCTGGTCAGAATCAAGTACATGCTAGGCACTTCAACCACCGTACATTGCGCGCGTTGTGTCTGAATCCAGGACCGACAAGCAAAACCACAACAACAAACAATGCTCGAAGGTGGCACTAAGGTCAACCATTCGAAAGGCGTATTGCTATGAAGAGGAACTATACACATCTTTGAAGTGATCTCTATTTGTCCACTAGGATAATGAGGATGGTGCTAAACCTGCTGGTCGGGACGCAGCGTGAAGAACAGAGCGACATGCTAGTAAGTCGTTCTCGCGGGCCGGTAAGTCACCGGGGAGCCTGATGCTTGGCCCGCAACAACGAGTTGTGGCCTCTTTAATTGAGGGAAATCACCCCGATTTCCCTCAGTAACCCGATTTTAAGATCGTCGTTTTTCTTTTTCCTCACCTAAAAGCTCCATCCAGAGTCGACCCAGTATAACTCAAGCGCGAAGAAGCAGCAATCCTCGACCAGCACTAGACCACGAGTGTGTGCATCAGCAGCACGACCGCGCCGGCCTCGTCCAGCAGCAGCAAGACCGCGAGGGCGTCCACCAGCAGCAAGTTCGCGTCGGCCGCGACCAGCAGCAAGTCCGAGGAGTGCAGCAGCAGCAAGATCTCGAGGGCGCAGCAGCAGCAAGACCGCGAGGACTGCGAGTAGGGCAGCATCACAATGCCTTCAAATGCCAAAACACCGCACGAAACTTTCGGCTCTTGTGTTGGTCTCCGGTCCGCTCGCTGCACATAAAATTCACCAGCTGATCCTTCCAACGACTACGTCGTTTGGGAACGAGGCCAGCTCAATGGAGCTTCCACCGGTATTACCACACCAACTTATGAACATGCGAACGGCTACGTTATGCAAAGTAGTCAAAGAACACGAGTCAAGGCTGAAGGCTGGTGGTTGGACTGATGATGAGATTTCTACGATTGCAAGCGACCACCAGGGACTACGATGAAGTCCTCCGCACGAAGTTAGAGAAATGCAAAACAAAATTCGAGGATGGTGGAAGATGCTGGACGGGCGATTTCAGACACTACAGCATTTCTGTGGGGCGTTGGCCGGGCAGTTTTTCTAAATACGGCCACCGTAGAGTCCGATTTCTCGGTCATTGGATGGGAGCGGGACGAGTATCGACAGTCTCTTACCGATTTCGCGCTTGAAGGCATCCTGCACTCGAAGCAGCTTGAACTCGTTTCCTCACTTGCTGACAGCATGATCGACAGTAATGCAAACATTTGAATACATTTACCTTACGTTCACTATGGTCTCATATATTCCTCACTGACCCTATTTTAACTTGCCCTGTCGACCCGATATTAAGCTAATCGCGGGAAATTCATGATTTCCTCAATTAAAGAGGCCTGGTCATTGCTGACACCATACTGATTGGCGGTGCCTTCGCTGCGGCACAGATACGCAAGGAGCACTGAAGTATATCTGTGCGAGACAAGCGGAACGGATCCCGGGTCGAATGCGTGCCAAAAGATGTCTCCGAGCTTTGGACCGCGACACACTCTTGCTGTAGCTAGCAACTAACTCTCTCCACTCCACTCTGCTGCGATTGACCACGCCTGCAGATAGACCATCAGCCTCGTGTTGCTGGAAGATTGATCTTCGCCGCCTCGTGTTTGAAGCGGGAAGGCATCAGCAGTACACCAGCATTTAGTGCCGTGCCTACTGCCAGCCGATATGCGAGTGTTAGGCAGGACAGAGCTTTGCGCTTACTCCACATAAAAGGCCGTTGGTTTTCCGTAGATCTTTTCTTGACATGGTCTCCACGACGCCACATGAGCGTCTAATGCATTGAGATTCCACACATCTATTCGATAGACGGACAGTTCGCTGATTTGGGTAGATGCCGACCATGCGCCATTCAGCGAACTCAATTCGACGGCGACGAGACCGCGGGCCTTACTGTAGTGGCTTTCATTCGAGCCTTGGAAGTCGCGCGTGGCGAAAAGCGTCCCAGCTCCGCCTAATCCATGCAGAGCCGCGTGTCCATGCAGAGTTGAAGTTGTCCAGCCGTTCCTCCCACTCGACGATCGGCCGGCTTTGATTTTATTTTCTTCACGCTGCGGTAGACGGCATCGGCGCTGGAGTCGATCGATGCTCCTGTCGAGAGCACGCAGCCACGCGTCACATGATGCGACGTATGAATCCAGTGGGCGCCGCGTCCTGCAATTTGCTGAGCTTTAGCCGAGGCGGATGTGTGTGTACCGGTAGACTTGCTTAGAAGAGTTCGTGATGTATGCGAAGGTAGCGCACATGGTGGTAGGTACGAGGCTTACA
The DNA here is from genome assembly GCA_011947335.1 of Phytophthora constricta. Classification (NCBI taxonomy): domain Eukaryota; phylum Oomycota; class Peronosporomycetes; order Peronosporales; family Peronosporaceae; genus Phytophthora; species Phytophthora constricta. The sequence goes on along the minus strand of JAAVTI010000642.1, from coordinate 19,008 downwards.
ATTTAGTACCTTAACAGCAGTGCTTGTTGGTTTCTGAGAGTTGGGAGCAAGACTGCGCTCCTTTGGAAGTCTTATTATACGAATTGGAAGCACTGCAATGCAATGCAGTGTCCAATCGAATGGCGTGATCGTTGGATTGTGGTTGAAGGCGGTCGCTAATCTGACTCGCGCTGCGAGCACTTCAAGCTGGAAAGATCCGTTGGAACCTGCTCGTCTCTGCTCGCAGCGAGATCTGTCGCTTTGCTACTTGATTCTTCGCCCACATCGTCTTGCGACTTCTCTGCTCTGTGGGCTGTGTGGACTCGGGTTTCGACGCTGTCTAACAGCCATTTCAGAATAAAGCCTTCTGCACAATCTGGAGGGCGTTTCCGACAAGGCCTTGACACATATGAGCTTTAAGTACAAAGCAATGTAGAAGGCCGAGTCGAGTCAATGACACAAGTGCGTCAAATCCAAGTTGAAGTCGCCAACGAATCGCGATCACGACCTACGCAATCCGAGCGATTATGTTTATCTGCACCGTCACACCGAAGTGCGGAACAGCGCCACGCGCAGCAATCAAGTGCCCAGCAGCACCGCTTTCGAAACTATTATATAATCAATCCGCACGACCACCGAGACATATTCTCCTCCATCGACTCAATGCATTGCAGACCCCGCGTGCAAGCTCGAGTCAGCATTCTCCAAACGATGGAGGTCCGTAACCAACGGTTGGCTGTTTGGTGGTGACTTGGATGTCTGTGTCCGTCCATATAATATATGGACGGACACAGACATCCAAGTCACCACCAAACAGCCAAAAAGTATATATTATATACTTTTTCGGTTGTCCGTGAATTAGTGTCAAAGCAATGAATTTGCATCAAGCGGACAAAAAATGGATCAGCCGGACAACATAAACATAAATCCACTGTGCCAAGGGTCAGAAAAAGATTGGGCCAAAATGATGCATTGCTCTTCAGCCCTGAAAAGATCAATCAGGATGCGTGTCTATTTCAGATTGATGGAGCTTCAACACATTTGAGATCACTGCGCGGGAGGAAGAACGCCATGCCGAGAAGAAGACCAATCGAGCTCCCGTCGCGGTATCCGCGCCCAGACGCTGCCGTGGCGGTGTACCCCGCGCTGGAAGATGCTCACCTATAGTCATGGCAAACTGCATGCGCAATTGTGAGACGTGAACGGCAGACAGCGAAGCAGGATGAGGTGCGCCGACATGTTGTGAGGCTTTATGGGCGAAGCCAGCCACGTCGGCGACGAGAAGGGCTGTGAAAAATGCTCTCAGATATTCTGGAGTAGCTACGTAGATGCTCAAGACTAACGGCGGGTGTGATCTAAATGCTCTGCGACGCGACATGGGCGGAGAAGAACAGGACTACGACGAAGTCAAATTGTATTTGTAGGCTAAGATTGATAAATTCTGTCTGTTGCTTGCAACCGCTGAAAATGTAAGCTTGTCCATACCCGACCATTGTAAGATCAAACCTGTCCATGGTTGCACATGTTTGTGGTTACGTATCAAATGGACATAGTCACCTGTTTGCGGCCTATATCTAATTGTTTTTCTACAGTTAGTCTGTATATGAACAACAATATACGATGATAAGTTAATTTAGTTTAATTATGCTGTGTATGAATCGCTTTCTAGCAAACTTTTGATGGAGTCATTTGGACTTACAAGACGAGAACACCACTAACTGACCGCTGTAAATGCAACATAATCACGCGACTACAAGCAGCGAGCGGGCCAAGCAACACCAAGCCATGTCGTCCAAAGCCCAGATGGACCCAGTCTACTCTGAGGCCACCACACCTAAGGGAGCCGACAACGTGCCCGTGTACGACGAAGCCGCCAAGGCCGCGGCCCGTAACATCAAGCCCAACTTCATCCTCTACTCAAGCATCCTGGTGGCGCTGCTGCAGCCCTTCCAGAGCGGCTGGTCCACCTCACAGCTGAACCTGGCCCACTTCAGTGATACCGACGAGTGCAATGCACGTCCCGTGGCCGAGGACACATGCCTCATGTTCTCGGGCCACTCGAAGCTCGAGTGGACGTTCGCCGTGAACGCGTGGATCTTCGGCGGCATGATCGGTAGTCTGTGCTGCGGTCACTTCAGCGACCTGTGGGGCCGTAAGAAGCTGCTTTTCGTGAACTGCATTTTCATCGTGGTGGGCGCTGTGGTGCAGACGTGCGTGTCGAACGTGTGGCCGTTTGCTGTGGGGCGTATGATCTCGGGCATCGCGTCGGGCACTGCCACGGGCACGTTGGGCGCGTACACGAACGAGCTGTCTCCGCCGCACATGCGTAACATCCTGGGTCTGGGTCTGCAGATCTCGGTGACCATCGGCATCTTGTTCCCAGCTATCTGCTTCTTCTTCGCGAACACGAGCAGCGGCTGGCGCTACCTGGCCGGTTTCCCGATCGTGTTGGCGGTGCTGTTCCTAGTGCTGGCTCCGTCGCTGTGTGTGGAGAGTCCGGCGTGGCTACTGATGAAGAACCGTCGCGAGGAGGCAAAGCAAGTGATCGCTCGTCTGTACGGTGAAGATAATGTGTACACGCCTCTGTCGTGGATGGAGTCGACGACCAAGCCCGACGCCGAGCAGGGTCTGATCCAGGACAGCGCGCAGAAGGACTCTCTGTTCGCACCAAGGTACCGTCTTCAGTTGGCGGCTGCCATTCTGTTGTCGTGCGCGCAGCAGCTCTCGGGTATCAACGCCGTGTTCTACTACTCGGGTAGCATCTTCTCGGACGCCGGTATCTCGGATCCACGTGTGGGCACGCTCATCATCGACTTCATCAACATCTGGCCGGCCTTCTTCACGGGTGTGCTCGCGCAGCGCTTCGGTAACCGCAACATGATCCTGTGGGGCATCGCCGGCATGTTCGTGATGTCGGTGCTGATGACGGTGGCGTTCCTCGTGGACGTGCCTGCTCTGTCGATCGTCTTCACGGCTCTGTACGTGATCGCGTTCGGCGTGACGCTGGGTCCTCTGGTGTGGGTGATCACGGCCGACCTGTTCCCGGACTCGGTTCGTGCGACGGCCACGTCCATCGGCATCGGCGTCAACTGGCTGTGCAACCTGGTTGTGGGTGTGGCTTACCCGTACATTGCCGACGCGTTCGACGACTGGAGCTACGCTCCGTTCGTGGTTCTGCTTGCCATCTTCTTCCTGCTGTCGTTGAAGCTTGTTCCGGAGACGTCGAACAAGTCTGCACAGGAGGTGCAGCGCGACTACGAGGAGCGTTACCGCGCTCGTACCGGGGGTCAGTAAGAGTTCGGTGGTCGCCACGAGGTGGCTTCGAGACTGGTGCCTTCGATCTTGTGGAGGTGCTAAAAATCCTGGTTTAGTTCATTCTGTTGTTGTTGTTTGGTGTAATGACGAGTGGGCAGATGATACAGTACAAGGGAGATAAATGGGTGCAGGAGGTGAACCTGAATGTCCACAGCGAGAAGTTCGCATCTTGACAAGACATCAACCACCGTTTCCTCTCGCCATCAACACTATCAGATGGAGCATACTGCGACAGAAAGCAGTACTCTTGGCCATCCAACTTATTACACACCATAGAGACCACCGACAAATATGATCGACACGCTCGAGTCGAACCCTTTCACGCTGACAAGATTGGACTGACCAAGTAGCACCGCGCGGACTCATTCAACAACACGCAAGATCCAAGCATGAACAACAGGAGGCACGGCATAGCACGCTTTCGCTATTATCCACTCGAAACATTTCGGTTCGTGGTGGAGATCAAACCGGATCATGGTCGTATTTGGCTGGAGAGTCGAAAGTCCAAGCAGCAATGGTGCGTTGTGTTTAGCTTTACAGTCGACATGTTTCGCGTGCTTCACGAGATTGTTTTTGTTTGTATGTAGGGAGTGCAAAGTGGAGGACGTTGCCAAGTACGCACCGGATGGCGTCAAACTACCTCGAGATGCCATACTCGCCTGTGTTGCGGTGTGTAACCTAATAGGCTTGACGATAGCTTCTAGCTACGACTGATTAAATGTCGATACCGACTTGTCCAGGACGCTTTCCAGACGAAAAGCCCGGCGACTGACCCACCCGCCGTCGACCTGTTACGTGAGGAAATGGGTGGCACGCTTCACCTCGCTGTTCGAGTATCTTTGGGTCTGCCCAACAGCACCTTGAAGTACTCGTTTCCGTTGACGCTGCTGTCGCTGGACAGAGTGGACGAGTTGGCGAGCCAAGTGCGCGACCTGGAAGAGTGTGTCCAGGGCCTGCAACGGTCTGCGGATCTCCGAGCGACAACTGAGAGACAACATGGTGCGAAGGCGTCTCACCGTCGTGAACGTCTTCTTAACAAGCGAGAAAAGGTCGGAGAATAGGGCAAACCATACACTCTTTTTGCCGCCATCTTGATGGTCTTAAACGCTTTTGGGGGGCAAGTACTGTAGCTACGTATCCGGTATTTATACGTCGTATCCGATAGAAGAACGCTCAAACCAAGCAACGGTGGGGTCGGTGGCGGACCTCTCATATCGATCAAGGATTTCATGCGACCAATATGCTCAGACTGGGCCTTGGCATCATCCAAAAGGGTGCTGATGCCACGATTCGTTTGACAAGTGGTCCATGACCAACCTTCACCCACAACCCCTCGAACCGACTGAATGGATAGCTGAAACTGGGTGTCGGACAGGCAGCCGAAAATCCGGTTCCAACACTCACTCCATTCGGTGACCAACTGCGTACGCCCTCCCGTCTCACGGCCTTTATCCACCAATGAGCACACTGTCCATGCCTCTCTCCACACTCCTTCCGGTCCCAACACATGTACACCTTGTCCCTCTTCACCCAAATCCCCATCCAACCCATCTCGTTTAATCACCGTTCTGTACCAGTAGCCAATAACCACTCACCTCTCACCGTCATTCACACAGAACCGATATTCCAAGTATGGGGCACGTCGAGATCGCGTGGGTGCGCAATGTGTCTGTAAACATGCTCTGGATGTACATCTACTGCTGCACGCTGTTCTTCTCCTGCTGCATGACGCTGCTGGCCGCCTACCACATGCGCCGCCTGGGCGGAGACCTACTGCGCTCCACCGTCCGCTTCGTCATCGCCATGTTCCTACTCTGCAGTACCCTCCACGCCCTGGCCGGCGGCGTCTTCTACGCCTATTTAATTCACGTAATCAATACAATGGTGTCGGAGTTAAAGGCAGAATCAGGTTCCAGCTCGGCCCCGACGGAGGAGGAGGCGGCCATGGGGACGTTGCTGCACAACGACAGCAAAGACGACGGAGGAGAAGCTGCATACATCACGAAGCTCACACAGGACGATCTGCCGCTGCCGACGACGCTGACGGCGCTGCTGCTGACCGAGAACTTGTTCTTCTTACTCAGCGCCTACTGGATCTTCTTGCTCTCGAGAGAGCTGTTTAAACTCGCCATGCGGACACTGGACAGGGGCGAGGAGAACGAGAAGGCGACGATTGTGAAGTACGTGTGGCGGGCCTGGGTCTTTGTCGGTGTGTTTTTGGCCGCTGCGCTGGCCATTGTGATTGTGCACGACGGGTACAACCGCGCGTACAAGTATTTGAGCTTTGTGGAGCTCGGCACGATTATCTTCTCGGTGCTTTATGCGACTGGGGCGTTGGTCGTGCTCCGGTACTCGGGAAGGAAACATGAACATATTCATGGCGTGATCATGGCCTCGCCATTGTATCGACGACTGAAGCTGCTGATGATCGTGTGCGCCATCTTCACATTGCCGTACTGCGTTCTGCAGGTCGCGTTGCTCTGCTTGCCGCAGGACAAGGTGGACAATATTCCCGATTATACGGTGGGTGTCGTCACCCTGCTCTATTACCTGTTTGGCGCCGCGCAAGCGCTTGTGATGGGTGGCAGCCAGCAGTGCTGCATCAGGATGCTGTCTCCGATAATCCCGACGCACATCAGGAACTCCCCGGAGTGGGCCAACCTCCGTGCGAACCGAAGACACGACTCGTACGCGACGTACGAGGCGACACAACCACCAGAGAAACCAGTGTTCGTGAACACAGACATTGAGGATCCAGCGCACTGTGGGCGCAGGCTCGCGAGTCCGTGATTGACACGGCGCAGGATCTTCACGACGACTTGCTGCGCTCGCTGCTACCCAAATTTAACGGCTATGAGATCACCACGGCGGGAGACGCGTTCCAGCTAGCCTTCCACACTATTTCGGACGCAGTTAACTATTGCCTGGAGGTGCAGCTGCAGCTTCTTCAGGTCAAGTGGCCGTTCGAGCTCGAGGGACTTGTGCCGTCCGTGAAGACCGAGGTAGCGATTGGCCTCAAGCCACAGCTTCTTTTCCGCGGAATTCGAGTGCGCATGGGTATTCACGACACCAACGTTGCGGAGGAGGGCAGTTTGATCATCCAGAAGCATCGTGTGACGGGAAAGGCTCTGTACATTGGTGCTTCCGAGTACATTGGCCGTGAAATTGGCGATGTAGGCTTTGGTGGGCAGATCATTATTTCCAAGCGCGTGGCCTCGTGGCTGCAGACGGACGACAATGTATCCAGAGTGCTCACGCCGTTCCGATTGGATTACTATGGCACACACGCTGTGCATCAGCTCGAAATGGACGTGGAGCTGTACGAAATCACCCCCAAAATATTGAAAACGCGACGAAAGATTTTCCGCAAGCGCATGGAAATTAAGGAGGGAAAGATGAGAGACGAAAGTGTTCGTGGCACCGACACAGAGGAGCCAACGCCCGAAGACGAGAGCTCGGGCATGGAATATTCTAGCCAGCGCACACCGACAGCTCGTTTTCGTGAAAAATACCGACTGTGGTGTGGCAATCGATCGCAGACAGATAGAGGGAGCAAGCAAAATATTTATTTCACCTTTGTAATTATGAACCAGAGTTCAAGTTGCCACCGTGTCTACTTACGAGATGACCGCTTCGGACTTTCAGCAACAAACTGCTTGAAGGCTTGGAACATCATGATGTGCTCTACAGCCGTGAAGAGCTTCATTAGAGCTGCAGTGTCACGCTTCTTGTGCTCGGAGATCAACAGCCGTAGTCCCGCGACCAACAAGTCTCGGTTCTTTTGCGACTCAGCCTCGAACAGCATGGCAGCTTTTCCGTTATCCAGCACGAATGCCCTCGCAGCATCGACTTCTTCTTCCTCGACCATTTTCGCGTAGAGAGGACATTCATCCACGATTGAAGCTGACACACGTCGAAGGTTTAGAAGCAGTAGACGCGCCGATTTTTCTTGCCGTCCAGACTCCCTGTATCCCGGGCGCTAACAAAACTCACGTAGCGAGAATTCACCAAGTCCAGCAGCAATGCACGGTTCTTGACAACACCAGCAGTCGGATGGTACTTAAGTTGAAAGCCTTTGGCCATCAGCTTCTTGAAATGGTCGAGGACTTGCTTGGACTTTCCTGTGCGGCTCAATGATGTCGACTTTTCCGGGTCCGATTCGCTGGTTGCCTGCTTCTTCGTGCTATTCGACTGCTTCTCTTCTGCACGCGTCTCCTGTGGCTGTTTTGCGTCGGCAGAACTGCTAGTTTCACGGACTGGCTTGGCTGCAGCAGCCATGAAAGAAGGTAGCATTGAAGGCAGACGCAGACCTTCATTTTGTGAATCGTCGGCAATTGACGGAGGATGCAACTTGCCCAGAGCCTGCTGCACGAGCTGTGCAGCCATGTATTGTTGACTCTGAGCAACGACATCTGAGCTATTGCGCAGAGCAATCACCGCCGTATCCTTGCAGACTTGCACCATTTTCTCCCCAGCTCGACGTTTTAAGTCGGCTATGGTGTGGTCGATGACCTCTTCGTGCTGCTGGAAGGCAGGAGACAACCACTTTTGGTGTAGCAGCAGTGCTCCATGGTACGATGGCAGCACCAGCCACGCCAACGCCACAATCTTGGCTTCCAGATAGAATGGTACCCAGGAGATGACCGTGTCTCCGACAGTCTCCACTACCCAGAAGAGTGCGTTCACAGCCCTGAAAAACAATTTGCGTTAGTGGAATAGCACAACCACCACTTTCAGGACGGTGCAGATGTACCAGAAGGTGATCCACTGCAGCAGTTCATTTTCACGACGCGTCCGAAGAGCTTCAACTGATGCGTAGAGTGGATAGATGTAACCCAGCCCCATGCAGAGCTGCCGAGCAGCAAACTGGCCGACCAACACCATAGCAACTAAGCCGACACTGTGCCGACTGTTGCAGAGGCAGAGTTCGAAGATCGAATAAGGAGTTCTGACCCTGCTCGGCGGCTTCACGCAACCACCACCAAAAATACCAATCTGCATCATCGCATTCATCGACTTGCTTTGGTCCGAACACTTTCGCCATATTTATCCTTCAAGGGTAGTTGGGAATCACTGAAATGCGGCCTCAGCTCAAGCAAATGTCATCATGTACTTGCTCGAGTTCCACTGAAAATTGCAGGATATCTTCGGGCTAGCTAATTGCCGCGGCGCTTTTGACGAGATTTTCTTGCCATTAAATACACTACTTTTGGATCCACAGTTTGTTCCCCGACTACTTTTTTGACGTTGAAACTCATGGACAGTGAGTGAGGCTTTCACTCCAAACACGTTCAATTCTCAGCCGTGCTGGGATTACCAGAGCAAGAATGCAAGCGGCCAAAGCGATATAAGAAATGTACTTATTCGAACTAGCAATCAACTAGGAATACTAGTAGCTGGTGACATTGGTCGTATCCGCAGCCGCCTGTGTTAATCATTGAACACCTAACCAGTCTCGGCTGCAGCCTTCGCAAGTTTGGCGAGTTCCGCTTTTTTCGGCCTCTGCTGCGGCGAGTTTCGTTTGATGCTTTAAATAGCCGGGGTATGCCAAAGTAAACAGGTAGTACTTCTTTTCGAGATTCGGGTGACCTGTGAGCGCCTTCTCAAGGTCGTCCCCGGTTTTTTTGAGTGCGTTCCATTCAGCAAAGGTTTTGTCCATCGCCTTCATGCCGCTGACTTTCAATCCTTGTAGAGCTGTATCCAGGTCCCGCGTTTGGAGCCAACCATCAAGATTTTGAACATACGTGAACTTCGATCGGTAGTCGTTGAAAGCCAAGATGACGTCCTTGTTCTTACCCCAGTTTTCGACAGCTTCGCAACAATTGCGTCGGACACTGCTTCATTCGCAAACCACGTCTTAAACATTTCCTCCTGCTTTCCGAAATTCTTCATCGCTTCACTGATTTTGGTCGGGTTGTTCAGCAATTCATCCGCTTGAGCTGAGACCTTGACCTTGTAATCTTTGAACGACTGAATCAGCTTCTCGTTCTGCAACGGGTTTTTCGCCAGCGCGTTCACGACGTCGTCTGAGATCAATGAAGTCTTGGCCCACGACGTGAACAGTTCCTCCTTCTTGGTGGTATCCTTCAGTGCGTCATCAACTTTTGAGGCCTCAATGAGTTTCTTGACATCGAATGTCGCCCGCTCTTCTTCGCTGGCGTCGTCCTTGTCCAACTCACTCATATCGTAGCTTCGAAGGTTTTTAGTCGCCGGAATATCATCCGTTGAGGTCACCACCTTCTGGTTCGGGGTCGTGGCGGCCACTACGGCATCGTCGAAGGCCAGAAAAGTACATGCTGCCAAAAGCAGGAGGCAGCAGACACGCATGTCTTCGAATAATGGCCAAGTGTGGCTGGATGAGGGAGCGAGTGGTGTGATGCAAATTGAGGAGTGGGGCTTTCGGACAGTGCAGATTGCCGATCATGCCAGTGGATGGAACGCGGTCCTATCCTTTGCAAATGCTCGACCAAAGACCATTTGTGCCCGCAAGGATTCCATGCTGAGACCTAGATTAAGTCACCTGACGTTGCCATTATTTCAAGGGCCGATCTCATGATTGATGCATACGCCGCGCATTGTGCACCGTAAACCACCCTCATCAATGATGAGATCGGCCCTTACGTGCAACAACCGGGTGCTGGTATGTCAAGCCCCATACACTACTTGTATGCTTCAGACAATCCTCTTCTTAGTGATAACCTTGGATTTTCGCTGGTATTGCTATCAAAGATTGTACCGTGAAAGTGGTGCAATTGACATTGCTTGGATGCGACACTGCTGGAAGCATACACGTCTGCTAAATATTAAAGCTGTGAGTGTGAAGAGCGAAGGATCCGATGTCAGCCGACAACAACTCCATCGCGAAATATCCCATGGACGATGAGTTTTGCAGCGTTGATGTTGCGAAGGAAAACATTGAGTGTAACGAGCAGGAGGAAGACCTGCAAGAGATAGTTGATACGGCGGTGACAGCCGCAGACCTTACTGCCGAGGAATTATCAGGAGCGACTGCAATGGATGACCAAACTGTTCATTGATGCAGATGCCGTGGGCGTGCCATCCGTGGCAGTGAGAAGCTTCCGAACGATGCAGAGTGTGTTCAGGAGTTAGGAGTGAAGCGTGTGCGTATACAGCAACCAGGGGCGGAACCAGCCATATGAATATTGCACCCCCGGGCAAGTTCAGTCACTTTTTTAAGCGTGCTGCTTTGCCGCGTTGTGTGATCTTGTGGCACTCCAAAAATCAACGACCAGCCCAAATTGGGGGCATGCGCCTCCCAATTTTGTATGAAGGTCCGCCCCTGACAGCAACTTTCTTCTTCGGACGGGCCCACTTCAATAGTTAAGCACCTCAAGTTAGTGATATGCGGGGTATTTGTATCACAAAACACAAGCATGAGCTCGGAAGTTTTGACTTGAGTTTGTATCACAGTCATCGGTCTCTCAACACTATCTAGAGGGTATCATTATATGGGAAACCACTAAGAAGAGGATTGTCTGAATGTGTTTTGTGAGTCTCCCTGCGACGCAAATCCCTGGTTGCCAGCTGTATGATAGGAAAAATGATCGCTTAGCATCACCAGGCCACTTTAATAAGGACCCCAAGCTAATCAAGGGATGAGATATTAATACCCTCTTAGAAAAGGTAAGGTGAGGGAATCTTCTCGGCATAGTGAAACCAGTATAAATGTATTGACATGATTGGGGTAAAGCCCCCATAATGAAACGTACATGTAACTTTTACTCGTATTTACCACTTCACTTACCCTTTTTACAGACACTATTAATAGGTTCTGAGAAAGGGGAGGGTGCATGAGCTACCATAGCACGACAGGGGAACTTTCAAACTCTTTTGTATGTACTTTAATAACAATAAGAATTTGATGTCCCACGCTAAAATAGAAAAGCGCGGTATTTACCCAGCACTACTGACCATGTGGTCGTTAAAGTCGGGTCGATTGCTTATAGAACCCTGAGGGTCGCTTATCTATCGGTGGTCGACGGATTGCGTAAAATACTACGCGTTAGAAAAGGAATTAAGGCGACGATTTAGGCTCGGGCGTGGCAGGAAACCTTATAATGGGAGGCGTCACTCTGATTACCAAGCAATTCAGGGTGGAGCACTCTATGAATTGATACGTAAAAAGTCGTTAAAAGATATCGCTGGCGACGGTGCTGGGAGGGCGCCATTGAGCGACGCCCGGCGGTGTGAAAGACCTTTTAAGGTGGAGCGCACGATGCGGACGTGAGTGAGTTGATGCTAAAGTGTGGATTTCACGGGACGATTTTGTGTGGGACCGGTTTATTAAAAGCGTTCGTGGCTAGGCCCTCGCGCTTCGCGAGCTCATTGTGCAATTTGCTTCCTCGGATACACGATATTCCGGCAACCTGCAACCCGCTCTTCGCCGCGCCGTCCCAGCGTGCACTTCCCAGCTTACAATGGAAGTCCTCGATGTCATTCGCCAAGATGTGCTGAAGCAAAAGGAGGAGGAGGCTGTCAGCTACTTCTCGAGGGTCTCTGATCTGCGTGCGTTCATCGCTGCCGCGGACCTAGCTCCTGACGTCAACGTCAGTCTCAAGATGTGCTGCCTTTCGTCTGAGCGTCTCAACGGGGACAATGGGACGCGGATCACCGTCACTGACGCCGGCCAGCGTGGTTTGTTCGAGGCCACGTTTGAGGGTCTAATGAAGCTCGCGCCCAGCAAGCGCAAACAGTACATCGCTCAGATTACTATGTGGGATGCTAAGGGCAAGAAGGGGTACGCGGGCAAGGCTAATATGCAGTTCCTTCCTGGAGGCCTCTACCAGTTTTGTTATGTCAACGGAGTGATGTTCTATGCCGACACTCCAAGTGGTCGCGTGCAGTACGACCGCGGGTCGCTGCGTCAGAGTCCGGCGAAGAAGAAGTGTAAGGCCAAGCTGCGAGAGGCAATCTCGAGCCTCGACTTCGAAGACGCCATTGATCTTGGCGGCGGTACTCCCGATGATGCGAGTGCCCCAACGAGTGCGATGGAGGAATCTGGCGCTTCGGTCCGCACACGTAGCAGTGATGCCCCGCGTGATTAAGGGCGCATCGGCATCAACGACAAGAGCATGTGGATATGCGTAAGGTGCGCTGGTGCGCAAAGAAGACATGGCACATTGCGATCGATGGTGGCTAGCGAGGGTTGGTGGAGGAAAATTTCTAGTATTCATATTAGGAAAACGAGGAGTAATTTGAATGATGTTTGCTGTTTAGCTGCTACGATCAAAGCTGTAGAAGTATGCATTCAGCTATTTGAAGCTGGAGGTCATCTGCTCTTTTCAGTAGAATTGCGTCATCATTCCGACCGCATTACCGAAACGTGGCTTCCAACGAATCAAAGCTGTAGAAGTTTGCATTCAGCTCTTTGAAGTTGGAGGTCATCTGCGCTTTTCAGTATAATTGCATCATCATCCCGACCGCATCAGCGAAAAGTTGCTACCAACGAAAAAGTTGAGTGTGGAAGATCGGAGATCTTTCAACGTCTCGTTGAAGTGCTATGGAATCCTGGCTGTGCATCGGTGGTGCATCTGTGATGAGTGCAGATATGGCGTGGCAGCGACGGCATCGACGACAGTGGAGGCGGTTCACTCGACATGTTGTGATGCCACACAGCGTTGCAATTATACTAGAGATAACCTCAGAAGACGGTAGTGTTGATTAGATTTGCTACAAACTGCAGACCCTCTCGAAGCTTGGTCGCTGCAAGCGAGATCACGGTGAAGTGCCGTGCTGCAGCTACAGAAGCGTTGGACGTCCGTGACAATCCTTCGGCTCGCAAATGATTTGGTGATGTACTACTAGATGTAAAATGTGGATGAGACGTGGCTGCGAAGACGTTCGAAGTGCCATCGCCAGACCGATCTTTGATTCGCAACTGCGTTTGGCGATGGTGAGGCGACCCCACGGAAGGATAGGAGCAGCACTGAACGATTCGAGGTAGAGTAAACGCATCCATCAGCTACGTTTGCTCGGGCGGTAGTAGATGCGAATGCCACAGGACACGAGAAAGCAGCTGCCAATCGAGTCATTCCTCGCAGTAGGAGAAGTTGGCACGCGATGGCAGCGCAGTATTACTAAGGTAGGGTGTGTTGCTACATTTCCTTTGTTACTCGAAAAAGGCTGAATGAATCGTCTTGTTGCAGACTCAAGACGAACGCTCCATCCTACGAGCGTTCGGGAATACGATGACATGGATCAGAACGCATATGTTTGTCGTCCTCCGTATCAACTGGATGAGGTACGCAGAGTATTGATCGCTTAATTGTAGATTTAGAGGATTTGTATCTGTGATGTTTGTAGCGGAGCTACACAGGATAGTGTACCCGGGTACACTAATACGCGCAAACCTACTAGTGTGTGTGGGACACACACACTAGCGACCAACATTACGAGCCGTCAATGCAACAATCATTGACGGGCGCTCAGGCGCACAGCTATTGGTTGAAAAGGCCACTTTTCAACCAATCATGTGCATGCATTTCATGCAAATGCGTGAGAGCCAACTATGCTCTCACCTTTGCAATCAAATATCATCTTAAGAGGGTTTAGCGTAAAGATAAGGCCAGCCCGCCACGCGGCGGGCTGCCATTCAATTCAGTTTTCTATTTTGATCTAAAGTGTTAAGTTGCTTTAAAAATACGCAAGCCCGCGTATTTCTATCCTACATACAAACTTTAAGTCTACGCTTCCTCACTACGCGCATACTGTGCATGCTAAGAAACAGAGCGTAGCTCTCGCCCTGTTTCACCTAGTAGCACTTTGTAGTCCGTTCAACGCCTACAGAGAATAGCCAAATGGAATTTGGCTTTGGAGACGAAAACCCTTCGTCAGGCGGTGCCCCGTCTGACGGAGCTCGAACATCCACTCTCGTACGAGAGAGGATTGCCCCACCTGAGTGATCAGCAGTGGGAGGCGTTGCTACGACTCTCGCGAGTCGTAGGCGAATCAACTGTGGCAACAATGCTTCGCTCATTGCCGCCAAGTGAACAAACACCATGTAGTCGTGGTCGACTACATGGAGAAGGAGCAACAACAGAAAGAGACTTCTGCTGTTCCACGTTTTGAGTCACTGAAGGTGTCAGTGACTCCGTTCTCCGGTGGCTCGAACGAGCCACTATTGCGCTGGCTCGTAGAGCTCGAGACAGCGATCGCTGCCCGACGGATCCGGGATCCGTCGCTACAAGTCGCTTACGCGATGTCGTGTCTAGCAGGACGTGCTAGACACTGGGCGTATGGCAGACGCCTTACGAACGGTACGTGCTGGAGCACGTACGAAGAGTTCAAGGAAGAGCTCAAACTCGCGTTGAGCCTCCTGAGTCGGAGTTCAGGTCGAGGGCGGAGTTCCTCGACCTGAAGCAAGGCAAGCGCGACGTACTTGCGTACGCGCAGCAGGCTCGATACTTGGTGTCGTGAACCAACCCATTGATGAGGCGACACAAGTTGTCACCTTCATGAAGGGACTTAGAGATGGGCCTGTGAAGACCTATCTCTTCCAAAAGTACCCGAGTACTCTCGAGCAAGCCATCCGACTTGCATCGCAAGAAGTTTTTAGCTTGAATCAAGCTAAACTTCACGCGGACACGCAGGGGGCCGCGTCCGCGACCGAGGCCCATGGGCGGTCCAGAACCCATGGACCTATCAAGTGCGTCTTCTGGCAGGCAGCAGACGGATCCGCGTAGAAGAACGCAGCGGTGTTTCCAGTGTGGAAATACCGGCCACTACGCACGGAAGTGTAGCAGGCCCAAGGCCTGCTACTGCGGTACGTCGTATCGTGCCAACGGTGATCGTTGGCGCGGACGACCAAATAACGACGGGAGCCAGTAGGGGCGGGGCGCCCTACTGGTGTAGTCACACATGCCGATGTCGGACATGTGATGACTACATCCCCTGCGGTGGCAAGCACCGCAGTGAAAGGAAGGATGGTCGAGCTGGGCTGATCATTCTGGAGGTTGCGGTGCATGGGAGATCCATGCACGCGCTGGTCGATTCAGGTGCGTCGAACAACTTTGTTCGACTGCAGAGTCCGAATGCGATGTGCCCCGAGGAGAAGGAGACTCCTCGGAGCGAGTTGGTGGTGCGCCTGGCGACAGGCGCACCGTGAAGACACGAAAACGAACTGTGTCTGTTCGCTTTGACTGTGAAGGTCGGACCTTCACCGAAGACCTTATCGTCTTATACTTAGACGATAAGTTCGACATGATATTGGGCATGCCGTGGCTAAAACGCCATGCCCCAGTGATAGACTGGAAGGCCCAGTCTATAATCTCATTCGGCGCCGATGACGTTAACGTCCTCGGATCAGCGGACAACGTGACAGTGAGCGATGGCCCTGTCAACGTTGCGCGCGCACCTCGCGGTGCGTGCGTTGGGAGCGAGGGCAACCTCGCTCATCCCAGCCAAGAGAACGTGGCGACCGCCAAGGCCGCCGCGTACCAGAAGATGGAAGACCTCCGGGAGGCTTCCTCGTCCGTGCCCGTGGCACTGGCGAAACCACAACTGAAGGGTGCACTTCGGGAGCGCACCCACGTCCAAACCGGGTTTGGACCGAACCCTTCGCAGGCCGGGCCTGCGAAGGCAAGAACCAAGATACCGTCTCGGGCCGGGCCCGAGGCGACTGTTCAAGAGAAGATCTCTCCTCAAGCCGGGCTTGAGGAGCCAAGATTCAAGGAGACCCCTCGACGGGCCGGGCCCGTCGAGACACAAGATATGGGTCGTTGTCAGACCGGGTCTGACAAGGGTCGCGGTATGAGGAGCCCGAAGAGCTCCTCACAACTGAAAGGAACCGAGACCGGACAGGAAGGTCGCTCCTCCCTGTCCCAAGAACGCCCTGCACCGAAGCGTGCAGACGAGCCTCCATCGCCTGCGACGGGCGATGTCGAGTACGAGAGAGTGAATGCGCTGACGCAAACACTCTCTGGGGTCCAATGTCACGAGTTGACATTGGAGTGTCCTCCGAGCACTGCCTCGGAGTTGACAGCGCTGGAAGTGCAGAGCTGGAAAGGCTTTGCACGAGATCTACGCGCCGGGCGCGTAGAACGAGTATGCATCCTCACCGCCCGTGAGGATGTCGTGATCACAGAGGATCTCGAGGACCTGCGGCAGGTTCTCGTGCGGCACCCTGATGGCGACACGAGCCTCAGTGCCAAATCGAAAAAGGATCGATTTGCAGAGCAGAGCTGGGACTCGCTCAAGTCGAGTCCCTATTACGACGTTCTTCGGGAATACGCCGACGTATTCCCGGACGAAGTTCCTGCGGAGCTTCCGCAGGATAAAGGAATTCAGCACGAGATTGATCTCGTGCCAGGCACGAAGTACTGTGTCACGCGACAGTGGCCACTGCCGCGTGAACAAGTCAAGGCCATCGACGAGTTCTTCGAAGCTCGTCGTCGTGCGGGCCAAGTGCAGGAATCCAAATCCCCGCACAGTGCCCCCACGTTCTGTGTCAAGCAGGCACAGGGCGGATGGCGCATCGTTCATGCGTTTAACAAGATGAACGATGCGACGATACCGGCACAGACGCCGATACCGAGGAAGGACGTCATCATCGATTCGATGAGCAAGAGCACCGTGTTCAGTGCTCTTGACCTAAGAGATGGTTTCTACCAAATCTTAATGCGCGAGAGTGATATCCCTCTCACGGCGGTAAGCACCCCAAGCGGCATGCTTTGGGAGTGGCTAGTGATGCCACAGGGGCTTAAGAATGCCCCTGCGACGTTTAATGGATGCGTAACGCATCTATTACGGTCGGTGCGGGACTTCGCACCGACGTACTTCGACGACGTGTTCGTCCACAGCCGGGCTGTGGGCGAGAAGACAGACACCGAGATGCACAAGGAGCATCTCCGATAACTGCTTGCGCTGATGCGCAAGCACAAGTTATATGCAAATCTTAAGAAGTGCATATTCGGTGCGTCCGAGATTCCAGTTCTCGGATACCTTGTCGGCAAGGACGGTGTCCGCCCTGATCCCGAAAAGATCAGGGTGATCAACGAGTGGCCTGCGCCCTCGAATGCAAAGAACCTGCGGCAGTTCCTTGGGTTGGCTACGTACTTGTGCAAGTACATACACGATTACGCTGGGTGTATTCGACCACTGTCGCGCCTCCTCAAGAAGGACGCGGAGTGGAGATGGTCTGCTGAATGTCAGCAGGCCTTCAGGCCTCAAGCAGGCCAGGGCGGAGGGCGACCGGGGCCGATCTTGGCCGTCGCCGACCAAGATCGTCCGTTCCACGTTGTGTGTGACGCATCCGACTTTGCAATCGGATGCGCTCTGATGCAGTACGATCACGAAGGACGTGATCGTGTGATCTGCTATCAGTCTCGTCAGCTTAAGCAAGCTGAGCGCAACTACGCAGTACATGACAAGGAACTCCTTGCCATGAAGTATGCGTTAGCCAAGTTCCGTGTCTATCTCCTTGAGATAGACCCTTCGTGATCTACACCGATCACGCCTCTTTACGGACGGCCGTAAAGTCACCACATCTCTCTCAAAGAATGGCACGGTGGCTGTCATTCTTCGCTAAATACAACTTCCAGGTTGAGTACAAACCTGGAAGGTTGAATGTGGTAGCCGACGCACTGTCGCGTCGGCCGGATTACAACTACAAGGTAGTTGACGTCAATGCCATTGGCATTGAACGCAGCAGTGTGCCCACATCGTCGCTGCTCGACGATGTGCGCAAGGCGTATTCGCTTGACGCGGACGCCAAGCGATTGCTGACCTATGTGGAGGCATTCCGACAGCTGCGCACGCGCTGCCCCCCACATCTGAGATCCCCTGCACAGGTATCACGATGCCCCATCGGCTGGCATCCGGGTCGAGATAATACGTTCTTCTTCTCTCGCGTGACTTCTACTGGCCTCGCCAGTACAAGTGGACCCGCAAGTCGTCCGTGCTTGCGAGTGCTTGTCAACGAGTGAAGCCGACGCCGGCTTCACAAGCACCGCTACAGTCTCTGCCGATACCGGCAGAGTGTTGGGAGTCCATCAGTATGGACTTCATATTCGGGTTACCGCCCGACGCCAAGCGTCGGACTGGAGTGGTCGTCTTTGTCGACCGCTTCAGCAAGATGGTTCATCTTGCTGCGGTGCCTGCCAAGTCACGTCCAAACAGACGGCACGTCTGTTTGTGGAGCTCATCTTCCGCTCTCACGGTATGCCCCGTGAGATAGTGTCCGACCGTGATCCAAGGTTCACGGCCGCGTTCTGGAAGGAGGTCTTCGGCCTCCTTGGTACTCGGGCCGACCACCCGCAGACGGATGGTCAGACCGAGCGCGTGAATCGCGTGCTCGGTGACATCCTCAAGAGCTACGCCCACTCGTTCACCGAGTGGAGCGACTGTTTGCCGATGGCAGAGTTTGCCATCAACAACTCGGTGCATGCCTCTACGGGGCACACACCGTTCTACGTGAATGCCATGCGGCATCCACGAGTACCTGCCATGCTTGGCGGGGTGACAGCTCCCTTGAGTGGGAGGATCTGCAAGCGAACCACGCCCACAGGAAAAGCTGAACGCCGTGACACGTAGTGCCACGCGCCAGAAGAGAGTACGCTTTGCGTCTGCACCGGGTGCAGGCTCTTTCGAGAACACCTCCGTGCCGGGCACGGAAGTTACAAGCAACGACGAAGTACCTTTCGCTCCGGGAGCGAAAGAAGACGACCAAGTACTCCCGCTCTGGGAGCGAAGAAGAGA
>JAAVTI010000641.1:0-16505 GCA_011947335.1 Phytophthora constricta | reverse complement strand
GAAACTCCAAGTGGTCGCGTGCAGTACGACCGCGGGTCGCTGCGTCAGAGTCCGGCGAAGAAGTGTAAGGCCAAGCTGCGAGAGGCAATCTCGAGCCTCGACTTCGAAGACGCCATTGATCTTGGCGGCGGTACTCCCGATGATGCGAGTGCCCCAACGAGTGCGATGGAGGAATCTGGCGCTTCGGTCCGCACACGTAGCAGTGATGCCCCGCGTGATTAAGGGCGCATCGGCATCAACGACAAGAGCATGTGGATATGCGTAAGGTGCGCTGGTGCGCAAAGAAGACATGGCACATTGCGATCGATGGTGGCTAGCGAGGGTTGGTGGAGGAAAATTTCTAGTATTCATATTAGGAAAACGAGGAGTAATTTGAATGATGTTTGCTGTTTAGCTGCTACGATCAAAGCTGTAGAAGTATGCATTCAGCTATTTGAAGCTGGAGGTCATCTGCTCTTTTCAGTAGAATTGCGTCATCATTCCGACCGCATTACCGAAACGTGGCTTCCAACGAATCAAAGCTGTAGAAGTTTGCATTCAGCTCTTTGAAGTTGGAGGTCATCTGCGCTTTTCAGTATAATTGCATCATCATCCCGACCGCATCAGCGAAAAGTTGCTACCAACGAAAAAGTTGAGTGTGGAAGATCGGAGATCTTTCAACGTCTCGTTGAAGTGCTATGGAATCCCTGGCTGTGCATCGGTGGTGCATCTGGGGTGAGTGCAGATATGGCGTGGCAGCGACGGCATCGACGACAGTGGAGGCGGTTCACTCGACATATTGTGATGCCACACAGCGTTGCAATTATACTAGAGATAACCTCAGAAGACGGTAGTGTTGATTAGATTTGCTACAAACTGCAGACCCTCTCGAAGCTTGGTCGCTGCCGGTGAATTGCCGTGCTGCAGCTACAGAAGCGTTGGACGTCCGTGACAATCCTTCGGCTCGCAAATGATTTGGTGATGTACTACTAGATGTAAAATGTGGATGAGACGTGGCTGCGAAGACGTTCGAAGTGCCATCGCCAGACCGATCTTTGATTCGCAACTGCGTTTGGCGATGGTGAGGCGACCCCACGGAAGGATGCAGCACTGAACGATTCGAGGTAGAGTAAACGCATCCATCAGCTACGTTTGCTCGGGCGGTAGTAGATGCGAATGCCACAGGACACGAGAAAGCAGCTGCCAATCGAGTCATTCCTCGCAGTAGGAGAAGTTGGCACGCGATGGCAGCGCGCAGTATTACTAAGGTAGGGTGTGTTGCTACATTTCCTTTGTTACTCGAAAAGGCTGAATGAATCGTCTTGTTGCAGACTCAAGACGAACGCTCCATCCTACGAGCGTTCGGGAATACGATGACATGGATCAGAACGCATGTTTGTCGTCCTCCGTATCAACTGGATGAGGTACGCAGAGTATTGATCGCTTAATTGTAGATTTAGAGGATTTGTATCTGTGATGTTTGTAGCGGGGCTACACAGGATAGTGTACCCGGGTACACTAATACACGCAAACCCACTAGTGTGTGGGACACACACACTAGCGACCAACATTACGAGCCGTCAATGCAACTATCATTGACGGGCGCTCAGGCGCACAGCTATTGGTTGAAAGGGCCACATTTCAACCAATCATGTGCATGCATTTCATGCAAATGCGTGAGAGCCAACCATGCTCTCACCTTTGCAATTAGATATCATCTTAAGAGGGTTTAGCGTAAAGATAAGGCCAGCCCGCCACGCGGCGGGCTGCCATTCAATTCAGTTTTCTATTTTGATCTAAAGTGTTAAGTATTTGCTTTAGAAATACGCGAGCCCGCGTATTTCTATCTTACATACAAACTTTAAGTCTACGCTTCCTCTACGCGCATACTGTGTATGCTAAGAAACAGAGCGTAGCTCTCGCCCTGTTTCACCTGGTAGCACTTTGTAGTCCGTTCAACGCCTACAGAGAATAGCCAAATGGAATTTGGCTATGGAGACGAAAACCCTTCGTCAGGCGGTGCCCGTCTGACGGAGCTCGAACATCCACTCTCGTATTACGAGAGAGGATTGCCCCACCTGAGTGATCAGCAGTGGGAGGCGTTGCTACGACTCTCGCGAGTCGTAGGCGATCCACTGTGGCAGCAATGCTTCGCTCATTGCCGCCAAGTGAACACCATGTAGTCGTGGTCGACTACATGGAGAAGGAGCAACAACAGAAAGAGACTTCTGCTGTTCCACGTTTTGAGTCACTGAAGGTGTCAGTGACTCCGTTCTCCGGTGGCTCGAACGAGCCACTATTGCGCTGGCTCGTAGAGCTCGAGACAGCGATCGCTGCCCGACGGATCCGGGATCCGTCGCTACAAGTCGCTTACGCGATGTCGTGTCTAGCAGGACGTGCTAGACACTGGGCGTATGGCAGACGCCTTACGAACGGTACGTGCTGGAGCACGTACGAAGAGTTCAAGGAAGAGCTCAAACTCGCGTTTGAGCCTCCCGAGTCGGAGTTCAGGTCGAGGGCGGAGTTCCTCGACCTGAAGCAAGGCAAGCGCGACGTACTTGCGTACGCGCAGCAGGCTCGATACTTGTGTCAAGTATCGTGAACCACCCCATTGATGAGGCGACACAAGTTGTCACCTTCATGAAGGGACTTAGAGATGGGCCTGTGAAGACCTATCTCTTCCGAGAGTACCCGAGTACTCTCGAGCAAGCCATCCGACTTGCATCGCAGGAAGAGTTTAGCTTGAATCAAGCTAAACTTCACGCGGACACGCCAGGGCGCCGCGTCCGCGACCGAGGCCCATGGGCGGTCCAGAACCCATGGACCTATCAAGTGCGTCTGCTGGCAGGCAGCAGACGGATCCGCGTAGAAGAACGCAGCGGTGTTTCCAGTGTGGAAATACCGGCCACTACGCACGCGAGTGTGTAGCAGGCCCAAGGCCTGCTACTCGCGGTACGTCGTATCGTGCCAACGGTGATCGTTGGCGCGGACGACCAAAAACGGCGGGAGCCAGTAGGGGCGGGGCGCCCTACTGGTGTAGTCACACATGCCGATGTCGGACATGTGATGACTACAGCCCCTGCGGTGGCAAGCACCGCAGTGAAAGGAAGGATGGTCGAGCTGGGCTGATCATCCTGGAGGTTGCGGTGCATGGGAGATCCATGCACGCGCTGGTCGATTCAGGTGCGTCGAACAACTTTGTTCGACTGCAGAGTCTGAATGCGATGTGCCCCGAGGAGAAAGAGACTCCTCGGAGCGAGTTGGTGGTGCGCCTGGCGACAGGCGCAACCGTGAAGACACGAAAGCGAACTGTGTCTGTTCGCTTTGACTGTGAAGGTCGGACCTTCACCGAAGACCTTATCGTCTTAGACTTAGACGATAAGTTCGACATGATATTGGGCATGCCGTGGCTAAAACGCCATGCCCCAGTGATAGACTGGAAGGCCCAGTCTATAATCTCATTCGGCGCCGAGGACGTTAACGTCCTCGGATCAGCGGACAACGTGACAGTGAGCGATGGCCCTGTCAACGTTGCGCGCACCTCGCGGTGCGTGCGTTGGGAGCGAGGGCAACCTCGCTCATCCCAGCCAAGAGAACGTGGCGACCGCCAAGGCCGCCGCGTACCAGAAGATGGAAGACCTCCGGGAGGCTTCCTCGTCCGTGCCCGGGGCACGGGCGAAACCACAACTGAAGGGTGCACTCCGGGAGCGCACCCACGTCCAAACCGGGTTTGGACCGAACCCTTCGCAGGCCGGGCCTGCGAAGGCAAGAACCAAGAAACCGTCTCGGGCCGGGCCCGAGGCGACTGTTCAAGAGAAGATCTCTCCTCAAGCCGGGCTTGAGGAGCCAAGATTCAAGGAGACCCCTCGACGGGCCGGGCCCGTCGAGACACAAGATATGGGTCGTTGTCAGACCGGGTCTGACAAGGGTCGCGGTATGAGGAGCCCGAAGAGCTCCTCACAACTGAAAGGAACCGAGACCGGACAGGAAGGTCGCTCCTCCCTGTCCCAAGAACGCCCTGCACCGAAGCGTGCAGGTGACGAGCCTCCATCGCCTGCGACGGGCGATGTCGAGTACGAGAGAGTGAATGCGCTGACGCAAACACTCTCTGGGGTCCAATGTCACGAGTTGACATTGGAGTGTCCTCCGAGCACTACCTCGGAGTTGACAGCGCTGGAAGTGCAGAGCTGGAAAGGCTTTGCACGAGATCTACGCGCCGGGCGCGTAGAACAAGTATGCATCCTCACCGCCCGTGAGGATGTCGTGATCACAGAGGATCTCGAGGACCTGCGGCAGGTTCTCGTGCGGCACCCTGATGGCGACACGAGCCTCAGTGCCAAATCGAAAAAGGATCGATTTGCAGAGCAGAGCTGGGACTCGCTCAAGTCGAGTCCCTATTACGACGTTCTTCGGGAATACGCCGACGTATTCCCGGACGAAGTTCCTGCGGAGCTTCCGCAGGATAAAGGAATTCAGCACGAGATTGATCTCGTGCCGGGCACGAAGTACTGCGTCACGCGACAGTGGCCACTGCCGCGTGAACAAGTCAAGGCCATCGACGAGTTCTTCGAAGCTCGTCGTCGTGCGGGCCAAGTGCGGGAATCAAATCCCCGCACAGTGCCCCCACGTTCTGTGTCAAGAAGGCACAGGGCGGATGGCGCATCGTTCATGCGTTTAACAAGATGAACGATGCGACGATACCGGCGCAGACGCCGATACCGAGGAAGGACGTCATCATCGATTCGATGAGCAAGAGCACCGTGTTCAGTGCTCTTGACCTAAGAGATGGTTTCTACCAAATCTTAATGCGTGAGAGTGATATCCCTCTCACGGCGGTAAGCACCCCAAGCGGCATGCTTTGGGAGTGGCTAGTGATGCCACAGGGGCTTAAGAATGCCCCTGCGACGTTTAATGGATGCGTAACGCATCTATTACGGTCGGTGCGGGACTTCGCACCGACGTACTTCGACGACGTGTTCGTCCACAGCCGGGCTGTGGGCGAGAAGACAGACACCGAGATGCACAAGGAGCATCTCCGATAACTGCTTGCGCTGATGCGCAAGCACAAGTTATATGCAAATCTTAAGAAGTGCATATTCGGTGCGTCCGAGATTCCAGTTCTCGGATGCCTTGTCGGCAAGGACGGTGTCCGCCTGATCCCGAAAAGATCAGGGTGATCAACGAGTGGCCTGCGCCCTCGAATGCAAAGAACTGCGGCATTTCCTTGGGTTGGCTACGTACTTGTGCAAGTACATACACGATTACGCTGGGTGTATTGGACCACTGTCGCGCCTCCTCAAGAAGGACGCGGAGTGGAGATGGTCTGCTGAATGTCAGCAGGCCTTCAATTCCGGTCAAGCAGGGCCTGACCGAGGCGCCGATCTTGGCCGTCGCCGACCAAGATCGTCCGTTCCACGTTGTGTGTGACGCATCCGACTTTGCAATCGGATGCGCTCTGATGCAGTACGATCACGAAGGACGTGATCGTGTGATCTGCTATCAGTCTCGTCAGCTTAAGCAAGCTGAGCGCAACTACCCAGTACATGACAAGGAACTCCTTGCCATGAAGTATGCGTTAGCCAAGTTCCGTGTCTATCTCCTTGGAGATAGACCCTTCGTGATCTACCCCGATCACGCCTCTTACGGACGGCCGTAAAGTCACCACATCTCTCTCAAAGAATGGCACGGTGGCTGTCATTCTTCGCTAAATACAACTTCCAGGTTGAGTACAAACCTGGAAGGTTGAATGTGGTAGCCGACGCACTGTCGCGTCGGCCGGATTACAACTACAAGGTAGTTGACGTCAATGCCATTGGCATTGAACGCAGTAGTGTGCCCACATCGTCGCTGCTCGACGATGTGCGCAAGGCGTACTCGCTTGACGCGGACGCCAAGCGATTGCTGACCTATGTGGAGGCACCTTCCGACAGCGCGCATCGCGCCCCCCACATCTGAGATCCCGTGTGCACAGGTATAGTGCACACGACGGCTGCTGCTATACAGTGCAGCTGACGACGATGTCGCTCGCATCATCGTCCCTGATGATTATGATCTGCGCCTGCGATCATATTCGAGTATCACGATGCCCCATCGGCTGGGCATCCGGGTCGAGAGAAACGTTCCTTCTTCTCTCGCGTGACTTCTACTGGCCTCGCCAGTACAAGTGGACCCGCAAGTACGTCCGTGCTTGCGAGGCGTGTCAACGAGTGAAGCCGACGCCGGCTTCACAAGCACCGCTACATTCTCTGCCGATACCGGCAGAGTGTTGGGAGTCCATCAGTATGGACTTCATATTCGGGTTACCGCCCGACGCCAAGCGTCGGACTGGAGTGGTCGTCTTTGTCGACCGCTTCAGCAAGATGGTTCATCTTGCTGCGGTGCCTGCCAAGTCACGTCCAAACAGACGGCACGCTGTTTGTGGAGCTCATCTTCCGCTCTCACGGTATGCCCCGTGAGATAGTGTCCGACCGTGATCCAAGGTTCACGGCCGCGTTCTGGAAGGAGGTCTTCGGCCTCCTTGGTACTCGGCCGACCACCCGCAGATGGATGGTCAGACCGAGCGCGTGAATCGCGTGCTCGGTGACATCCTCAAGAGCTACGCCTACTCGTTCACCGAGCGGAGCGACTGTTTGCCGATGGCAGAGTTTGCCATCAACAACTCGGTGCATGCCTCTACGGAGCACACACCGTTCTACGTGAGTGCCATGCGGCATCCACGAGTACCTGCCATGCTTGGCGGGGTGACAGCTCCCTTGAGTGGGGAGGATCTGCAAGCGAACCACGCCCACAGGAAAAGCTGAACGCCGTGACAGGTAGTGCCACGCGCCAGAAGAGAGTACGCTTTGCGTCTGCACCGGGTGCAGGCTCTTTCGAGAACACCTCCGTGCCGGGCACGGAGTTACAAGCAACGTGCAAGTACCTTTCGATCCGGGAGTGAAAGAAGACGACCAAGTACCCTTCGCTCTGGGAGCGAAGAAGAAGACCAAGCACCTTTCGCTCCGGGAGCGAAAGGATAAGCGACGACCGTCCCACGCCTGCTCCGGGAGCAGACGTGACGCAAGATGACGTGTTCGACTCGGAGTCGAACACCGGAAACCAAGATGATACAGTGACGACGCAGGGCGACGTCACTGCTGCGACAAGTACGTGTCCACACCCCATGTGGACACTCAAGATGACGACCGCATCGTGCAGGGCACGATAGCGGACAAGGACACATTGGTCGACACGACCAATGTCGATGCGAAAGACTTCGAGCAGAATCGACAAGCCGTCATACGGTGTGTTCGTGATGCAATTGCTTCTTCTGTCGACCGACAGAAGATGAACGCTGACAAGAAGTCACGCAACAATATTAGTGAGTTCAAAACGAGTTCATTAGTTTTACTGTCTACGCAAAACTTGGCTAGACATGCAGTCTCGGACTTTAGAGCAAGCTTGCTCCACGCTTCATCGGCCTCTTTCGTGTCTTGCATCGCCAAGGCACAGCCCTCACGCTGGACATACCAACCAGCATGAGACTGCACCCGACGTTCTATGTCGGGCGACTGAAGGCGTATCATGAGCATGATACGCCCGCGCGCTCATCAAACATGTGCACGAAGAAGCGTGATGGTAGAGCTACGACTCGTCATCCCCGTAGCGCTCGCGCGCAGAGCGCGAGCGACGCATACGAACGCTCTCAACGAGCTTCGCAGACTTCCTCTCGACATCCTCGACTCGAGACAGCGCATCACCCGCTGTCTCGGGAAGCGGACACTCGCGATGAGAGGTTCGAGGTCAGCTGACTCTGTTCAGCGATCGTCTTCCAAGCCTCACGGCGGAAGGCTGCATAGTCAGCCGCCAGTTGCTGGAAGGTCTGATTAGCCTCAAGCGGCTGATCGAAGCGACGAGGTCTTCCCCTCCGCCGTCACCTTTTCGGGCTGCCGACGGCTCAATTCGCTGGATTCTCGAGCGAATTGTAGCTCACCAGCACGCACTGACCAAGGTCAGCGTCGTTTTCGATGTCGTTGGAGAGGATACCCTCGCCAACACGACTCGTGGGAACCGCGGAATATCCTCGTGAGGATATTCCGGAAATGGTGATGGCGTACGAAGACCGCCACCACCTCCGCCCGAGCTGAGACTAGGTCTCCGCTCGACAGTGTACCACCCCACGCCCCGGGGACGGGAAGGCGCGTAACGGGATCAGGCGGGGGTGATCTCTTCCCAGCATTCGGGAAGACAGTAAAACGCCAATCTCGGACTTCACTGGGTACTCGTATCGTCAAATAACCGTCGACTTCATTCTCACGCAGTTTGTCCGCGTTGGGTGGACAGACTGGACACCGTTCTCCACGGGGAACGGCACAAGGTATACCAGCGCTTGCACTGAGTTCGTGCAAGCGGGTAGCCTTGCCAGCGCTAATATGTCTATAATAGCGCTCACGCATGCTTTCGAGACGCTTTCGGAAAACAGCAGCATCATTGTTCCAGTTCGTAAGGAACTGGTTCCAGCCCTGAGTCAGTGCGACTGTCTCAGAGACCTTGCTCTTTGCGCTATGGCGCACGCCCTTGAAATAGCGAAGAGCAAGGTACAGCGACATAGTAGCTGCGTCGCTCATCGGAGCCGGCCGCGTGGCCGAGCGCCTTCACGAGATCATCATCCTTGATGGTGTCGACTTGGAAGAGAGCACAAGGTGTGCCCTGGCCGCATTCGTCGGACCATCGGAGGCGATGAATGCGCTCCGATGAAGCTTCCACGGCTCAGCTCTCTGAGACTGAGCCGCGCTGCGCCCAGCAGGCAAGGATGCTCGGGCGGAAGAAGAAACACCCGCGGATGGAGGTTCCGCGGGTTCACTGCTCTCAGACCGTGCACGCTTAGCGTGCATGACCTCGCCATCTTCTGGCGAGTCTTCACGTTGCCGACGAGAGCCCGGCGACGGACTCTCGAGAAGAGGCTTGCTCACAGCAGGCTTGTCCTTCACGGGCGAAGAGTGTTCCTCTTCGTCCGCCAAAATCACTGCCGTAATCGACAATGAGATCAGGGTCTTCGTCATCACCATCACGTCCAGGGGACGTGGTGTGCGCAGCCTTCGCAGGCTGTGCGACAGTCGACTCACCCGCCCCGAAGGGACGGGTTGACTTTGCGACGATAGCGTCGACTTCGCTTACGAGAGCGTTCTCTCTCCAATTTTAATGCGCGATATTCACGCACTGACAGTGTCATGCCACCCGATGGGGAATCCCCACCGGGTGCGGAGGTCTTGGGACTTTCGGGAGCCTTGGGGCTCCCGGGAGACTCCGGACTTGACGCGTTCATTGCGAAATGAGCGTGAGTGTCTTCTCCGTTAAACGAAGAAGACGGAAAGTGACCACAGAAGAGATCGTGGTCACCTTAACCTCCCGAATGCGATACTCCCGCGTTGAGAGGAGGGGGTAGTGTAGCGGGGCTACACAGGATAGTGTACGCGGGGTACACTAATACGCAAGCCCACTAGTGTGTGTGGGACACACACACTAGCGACCAACATTACGAGCCGTCAATGCAACAATCATTGACGGGCGCTCAGGCGCATAGCTATTAGTTGAAAGGGCCACATTTCAACCAATCATGTGCATGCATTTCATGCAAATGCGTGAGAGCCAACCATGCTCTCACCTTTGCAATTAAATATCATCTTAAGAGGGTTTAGCGTAATGATAAGGCCAGCCCGCCACGCGGCGGGCTGTCATTCAATTCAGTTTTCTATTTGATCTAAAGTCCCAAGTGTTGCTTTAGAAATACGCGAGCCCGCGTATTTCTATCCTACATACAAACTTAAGTCTACGCTTCCTCACTACGCGCATACTGTGTATGCTAAGAAACAGAACGTAGCTCTTGCCCTGTTTTAATGTTCATGTTGCTGCTTTGTTTTGTAGGACGATATTCCTTACTGCTCGTGCGAAGTACGTCTTGGCGATGGTGTCATCTCCGGAGAAGCCTGCGAGAATCGAGCGGTTCGTAAAGCCTAACATGTCTTGGTACGCTTTTGTTGTGCATAACTAACCAGGAGGGTGTGTGGGATCTAGAGTCAAACCGAATGTAGAAGGACATTGCTTTACGGGAACAAGGTGCGGGAATCAACGTTTGCAAGAGGGTACGCATGCGGCGTTGGGACTCCGGTCTGTGCCCCGTAAAGGTATATCTCTCTTCGCGGACCAGAAGATTGCTCGGAGTGAGTTTGTAGTGCAATACGTCGGCGAGGTTCTGAACATGGAGGTGTACTGTGAGAGAGAGCGATGGATACAAATGATAGTATGGACAGCTGTACGTCTTTTCGCTAACCGCACAGTTGGTTTTTGTTGCCGACAGGAATTGCTTTTTCGGATACAATGTACGCGATGCAAGTGAATAACCGTGAAGTTATCGACGCTCGATATATTGGCGGGATAGCTCGCTTCGCGAATCACGCGTGCTACCCGAACTGTGTCGTGCAACGCTGGGATGTTGCAGGGGAGATATGCTGTGGGCTATTCGCGGATTGTGATATCGCCCGAGAAGACGAAATCACTTTCAACTACGGCAACTCGACAAGGTTGCGAGAGCGACCATACTTTTGCGGAGGACTGCGCTGGCATGTTTTAGGCAAGGAATACATCATAAAAATACAACGAAGTTGTGCGTTTCTAAATAAGCTCGAACTGTGTTGTTCAAATCCAATTTCAGCGCCGGGCATTAGTCTAATGCTGGCAGTACCTTCAGCAGAACGATCTTTCTGCATTGATCCTTCCATCACTTTCGTCTTGTTGATGATCGTGCACCGATGAGGGATGTGCAAACACTGCACGCACAGCTTCAACTGGGACGGCTGCGTTTTCGAAACTTGACACGCTGGAGGCTCCGACTGCGAGTGACCTGCATAAAAGATCAGCTCATTCTGACATTGACTTTTCCTTCGGCCGATGAAAGAACGGCGTAATCTTAAACGGAGCACGAATGCAGCGAGGCTAACGCTGAAGGCGGCGGCGGGGGCAGCCACTGCAGTCTCGAAACCTAAAAGAACTGTTCTGAGACCACTTTCAGTCGATGAGCTAAAATCTACGAGTGAAAAGGCTCGAATGACTCGGTCTAACAAGATGGCAAAGCGAAATGCCGCCGCGCAGCAGCTTCCACGAGTTACAAAACGAAGAAAGTCAAATCTAAAACAAGGGGCGTCAGAACACGACAATCTTCAGACGAACCAGAAATATAGTGTACTACGGATCGAGACCTTTGGAACTGTTTTGAAATCTGAGGGCGCTGATGTTTATGAATTCACGTAGCATTTTTTCTGCAATCGAAGCACCGCTTTACAGAGTTGGTGGCAGCTGTGGGGAGCTAGTGAAAGCAACCTCGGCAGTACGCATACCGTATGATCCCGCAACAGATTTTTTCCACCGCTTCAAAACGATCACGAAATCGTCGAGGTCTTCGACGTCGGCCTCGAAAATGAAGGTGCTGATGAGCAGACCTTCATATAGCTCTGTGATATATGTTATAGAGCGCTCGGGCGCGATAGACGCCAAAATTTTCTCGCTGTAGCGGCTATCGCAATGGTTTCTCGCCGGAAGAGCTTGCTTGCCTAAATCGCATGGAGGCTTGATTGGTGGGGTTGGGTGTATCGTTCACCACCTGCGTGATCTTTACCGTGATGACCACAATTTGCGAGGTTTAACGCGATCAACTACTGGAATAAGCCTGGGGAGATCGCGCTAGAGCTACCGCGCCCACTGAGATCTTGCGGTGTTGTGTTTCTGGCGTCAAGTAGCGACATAACAACTAAGTACTTTCGCGTCCGACCGGACTTGGTGCGGCGGGCATTATGTTGGCTGATCGCTAATAACCCCCTGTACGCAAATGTCACCATTTCGGAGGGCAATCTACGCGCTCTTGCGCAAATTTACGCTGATCGAGATGTACCTACAATTCAAGTGACCGAAGAGGAAGCTCGAGAGCTTCATGGACAAGTGCGACCTGTGAACGAAGCAGAAGGGAAAACCGACGATGTTGTTGCCGACAACTCAACCACTGACCCGACCCCGTCGACGGCAAGTCCGATATCGACTCAAAGCACTCAACGCAAAAACGGAGAGCTCACGAGCAACACAGGGACCACCTATCGTAGGTGAGGTCTCATCGGACATGAACACTTCGTCCGAAAACTGTGCGCGCTCTTTTTGCACTGCGTGCTCTGCAAGCATGCATGCCACATCAAAGAGCTTGCCAATTTTTTCGGATTGCAACATTCAAAGCTGTGTGAATTGAATTTCATGGCAACACAACGGCATCCGTAGATCTTGATTTCATTGACAATTTAAATGAATCCTTCGAGCTTGAAGGGAATCAGCACAGTAAACAAAGTGAGCTCGAGAAAGTTATGAACGCAGTTGGAATGGATGCTACTGATACCGAGTATCCGATTGGAGAGTTGCGCCGGTGCGAAAATCCTATCGACGAATACAATACGAAGCAGCTAATACAATACTGCTTCCCGACGCCGTTCCCCGACGGTCGTGGCGGGTATCATCCTATTAATGAAAGCAAGACAAGAGATCACCAGTAGACCATAACCGAGTACTGTTCACACTTAATGAAATGGCACGACATCCGTTTTGTAATTCATGGAATTTGAAATTCATTTGCATGACTCTAATACAGCGACGTCAAATAGACGGTCTTGTGCGTTGTATCTCGGTGACAGATAGTCGCGAGGAAGCGATTCGGAATGCTAGATATGACGTCAGAGATGACGATGCGCTAGTGAATGACGATGTTGATTCTGAAAACCGCGAGATTCAAACCGCTATGCTAGTTTTAGATTCGCTCAAACCATATTTTCGAGTCGTGCGGGGGCGGCCTGTACTGGGCTAATGCAAGAGATGTTCTA
The DNA here is from genome assembly GCA_011947335.1 of Phytophthora constricta. Classification (NCBI taxonomy): domain Eukaryota; phylum Oomycota; class Peronosporomycetes; order Peronosporales; family Peronosporaceae; genus Phytophthora; species Phytophthora constricta. The sequence goes on along the minus strand of JAAVTI010000641.1, from coordinate 3,639 downwards.
GTGGCAATGATTGGGAATCGTTCTCTTCCTACGCGATGGCCGACCTTTTTCTAACTCTGATTGCCGCTGACACGATTTGGCCAGACTTTGCTAAGCGTGCAACCCTGAGCTAACATTAGAAGAATGCAACATCTCTCTTTGGGGATAGAATACGATACTTGGTAGAGAACCCTGATATCAGCGCCCGACATTTCAATAGGCGGTTTCAGGCCTTCTTTGATCGAGTTTCATGCGGTCCGGCCAAGCCCCTAGGCGAAATAATTAATCACTTTTGGCGCGTCGAATTTCAGCAACGTGGGTCGCCACATATTCATTGCTTGATATGGATCAAAGATGCCCCGGATGTGCTTGAATTATCGAAGTCAGAAGACGGATGTGCTGAACTAGCTGCTTCGTAGACATAAGCATTTCTGTTCTTTCTAAAGCACTAAATGAATTAGAATGCTGCTCGTGCAAAACGTGTACGGTGCACCGCGAAGGAGAGGTAGATATCCTAGCAATGCGTCCACCGCCGGTGGGTAGTGAAGAATGGCGTTGTGACTTATCGAGATTGGTGCAACGAGTCCAGCAGCACGTTTGCAACGCAGATTCACCTTGTCGCAAGAAAAGCTTTGAATGTCGTTTTGGTTATCCTAAGGAGCTGCATCCATGTACAAAAATCGAAACGAGCACTTCGTCGGACGGTACTCCAAAGATAAAAGTGCACCTAAAGAGAGAAGTATCCTCCATTAAGAATTATTCACCGCATCTTCTATCGAACTGGCGTGCAAACATGGATCTTCAGCCTATTGGTAATGCATTCGGAGCAGCTGAGTACGCTGGTGCCTCAGTCAGCAAAGCCGAGCCTGACACGCTGCGATTCAGGCGTATCATATCGAAAGCAGTTCGCCTCTGCCACCCCAACTTGTCATACCACTCGATATTAAAGCGAGTAACCAACGCAACCCTGTCGGTACGACGCCCCCGAAGCCATCTACACTTACTACGAAGCTTGCCAATGCACAGAAAGTCTCGAACGATAGAAATGGTGAAAGTTCTGCGTCATGATAAACGGTTTTACCGAGTCGACCACAAAACTTGCAGGAAGTAGCAGAATTAGCAGCGACGTCTTGTGCAGAAGGCATTCGCGTAGAGTGCGTCGAGAGAGCTTATATGAACCGCCCTTCCTCCCGTTGTTTAAACGATGTCCTTGGCGACATTTGTGGAAGAGTTTGATCTACAGGATTCGGTTAGCGACACAACTTCAGCAGGAGAGATCTGGAAGCGGTTAGATGGCGAGGGCTTTATCAAGCGCCGCTCCAAATCTGTTGTAGTGCAGAAGTCGCCCTGGCTGAAACCCGATCCTACTGGTGCTGACTTTTGCTTTTCAGAAGTTTTTCTCTATGTTCCGTGGCTATCCCTGGATGACTTGCCAACTACGGATGATGAGTGTGTGTTTTTTGCGAACAGGAAACGCAGCTAGACAGCAAGCTGAAGCATGCAGCAAAGCAAAATTTCTCGCCAGCAAAAGCTGGACTTGCTAAAGAACTCGCACGAGTCTACTGTCCTCTTTACACTCCCTCCTTCCCAATACGTTTTTGTTACTAGTGCTATAAAACGCAGCTCTCGGATCGAGCCTGAAACAAGTACACCTGACGCTCATCAGTCAAACGCGCAAATGGTATGGCATTCTAAACAATTACTCACCCGATATAGTAAAGAAGCTACAGACTTTCAAAACTTGTGTTTAAAGCCGTGGATAAAGGAGAAAAGTGGTGCTCGCAAGCACGGCGGAGTGTTTCGGGACAATGCGATTGCTAACTCTCAATATTGGTATCCTGTAGACGACAGCGACGATCTTGCTGGTGTGCAAGAAGTGATGACCGATTCACAGTGGATCTCATTCGCACTCGCAATGAAGCATCGCGGGAGCGCTTTAATAGCTCTCTACAGTCGACCCAGTGCAAACCTCTCCGGAGAATTATACATGGAGGGCGGGTCTGGCAAAGTTGACTAATAAAGCACATCGTGAAAGACATGCACAACGTGTTCGGGGAGCACAAAGCAACTCGCTGATCTTCAAAAGAGTATTGTTAATAACACATCAAGGAACAGCAGCTTTCAACATAAAAGAGTTACCATATGCTCGGCTTTGTCTTTTGCTTCATTCTTACGATCGGCGTTCTCGGTTCCTTATAAACCTCTCGCGCAATAAAATCGGGCCCAGCAAAACTAAGGCAGATGCAGCAACAGTTTAAATATGTACATCTTGTCATAGTAGATGAATTGAGTGTTATCTCTTGCAGTATGCTCTACTGGATCGATAATCGCACGCAGGAAATATGGCCTGTTCATTCCGATGAACCGTTTGGAGGGCGGGATGTTTACTTTACCGGTGATGCTGCTCAATTAGACCCCGTCGTACCATATTCACATGCCACTGCGCTGTCGAAGATTTGCAATCTTGTGCAGCGTCGTGGCAGAGAGCTTGGGAAATCATCGAAAATGTATGTCTGCTCACTAGCCAAAACACAGGAAAGCGGGATCCTGAATGGTTTGGAGCTCTATGAGGAATAAGGATTAAGGTGCCCACCGCTGATGACATTGCGCTTTTCAACTCACGTTGTATGCAGCCAGATAAACAACCGGACTGGATATCCACTGCTAAGCACATAGCTCACAAAAATGTTGATGTCGACATGGCTAATGAAGATAGGATTAATGCAGCGAACGCAACTAAAGTACACATTATCCCGCAACACTTTGTGCAGCAAAAACGCTTGTCCTCGAAGCGGGACATACCTGCTGGGACTGTAAATGCGCTAAGATGCGAAAAATCCAAATTCGGATCATGATAGAGTCGTCGCGAAAGAGTTAACACTGTGCGGTGAGGGCCCTGTAACTCTTACGTTCAACATCGCTCAAAGTGCTGGCCTCTGCAATGGTACGAACGGAGTCGTGTACGATTTCATGTTTGTGTCTGGCAGTGAACTGCCTATTCTGCTTATTCAGATCGCTGATACGTATTTTGGGCCTTCTCTGCTGGATGGAGCACCGAATATAGTTCCTATAGCCCCTAAAGAAGTGTCCTGGGGAAATAATTCAAGTGATCTACGCGTTGTTCGACGAGGAGCCCCTTTAAGATTGGCTTATGCGATGGCAGTGGATGAGGTGAAAGGCCTAACGTGTAGGGATGTCGTTTTCCGTTCTAATTCAATTCCTGACGTGGCGTCTGCATATGTGGCTTTGTCTCGCATTACGCACAGGAATGCGATTGTTATCACGAATCGCCTCACATTGGATAAGCTAACTACTACCTCCGACAAAACGACCGAGTTCGAGCGCGAAAACGAACGCGTCAAGGAGGCTGTTGCCAAAACCATACCGGCTACGGAGTCAACCGTGGGCGCCATGCAAGAAATAGCACTGACGCACAATCGATCACTCCCCGTAGGTAAGGGATCGTGTGGTAGAAGCCTTTGACGATGCAGTGTTGGAGGCAGTCAACTCGAAAAACTACAAGCGTATCCCAAGACCCGTTACTCGGCGTGTCTAGCTGCAATTTATCCACTGTTCCTGCTCTGCTGAACGAGCGGCAATCGTGATACCAGTCAAGACGAACGCCAGAGGCCACGTGCTCAATCAGATCCGTGCGGTACG
>JAAVTI010000640.1:0-25440 GCA_011947335.1 Phytophthora constricta | reverse complement strand
TTCTTTCTAAAGCACTAAATGAATTAGAATGCTGCTCGTGCAAAACGTGTACGGTGCACCGCGAAGGAGAGGTAGATATCCTAGCAATGCGTCCACCGCCGGTGGGTAGTGAAGAATGGCGTTGTGACTTATCGAGATTGGTGCAACGAGTCCAGCAGCACGCAACGCAGATTCACCTTGTCGCAAGAAAAGCTCTGAATGTCGTTTTGGTTATCCTAAGGAGCTGCATCCATGTACAAAAATCGAAACGAGCACTTCGTCGGACGGTACTCCAAAGATAAAAGTGCACCTAAAGAGAGAAGTATCCTCCATTAAGAATTATTCACCGCATCTTCTATAGAACTGGCGTGCATACATGGATCTTCAGCCTATTGGTAATGCATTCGGAGCAGCTGAGTACGCTGGTGCCTCAGTCAGCAAAGCCGAGGCCTGACACGCTGCGATTCAGGCGTATCATATCGAAAGCAGTTCGCCTCTGCCACCCCAACTTGTCATACCACTCGATATTAAAGCGAGTAACCAACGCAACCCCGTCGGTACGACGCCCCTGAAGCCATCTACACATTACTACGAAGCTTGCTAATGCACAGTAAGTCTCGAACGATAGAAATGGTGAAAGTTCTGCGTCATGATAAACGGTTTTACCGAGTCGACCAACAACCCCTTGCAGGAAGTAGCAGCATTAGCAGCGACGTCTTGTGCAGAAGGCAATCGCGTAGAGTGCGTCGAGAGAGCTTACATGAACCGCCCTTCCTCTCCGTTGTTCGAAACGACGTCCTTGGCGACATTTGTGGAAGAGTTTGATCGACAGGATTTGGTTAGCGACACAACTTCAGCAGGAGAGATCTGGAAGCGGTTAGATGGCGAGGGCTTTATCAAGCGCCGCTCCAAATCTGTTGTAGTGCAGAAGTCGTCCTGGCTGAAACCCGATCCTACTGGTGCTAACTTTTGCTTTTCAGAAGTTTTCTCTATGCTCCTTGGCTATCACTGGACGACTTGCCAACTACGGATGATGAGTGTGTGTTCTTTTTGCGAACAGGAAACGCAGCTAGACAGTGAGCTGAAGCATGAAGCAAAAGCAAAAATTCTCGCAAGCAAAAGCTGGACTTGCTAACGCACTCACACGAGTCTACTGTCCTCTCTACACTCCCTCCTCCCAATACGTTTTTGTTAGTAGTGCTATAAAACGCAGCTCTCGGATCGAGCCTGAAACAAGTACACCTGACGCTCATCAGTCAAACGCGCAAATGGTATGGCATTCTAAACATGATTACTCACCCGATATAGTAAAGAAGCTACAGACTTTCAAAACTTGTGTTTAAAGCCGTGGATAAAGGAGAAAAGTGGTGCTCGCAAGCACGGCGGAGTGTTTCGGGACAATGCGATTGCTAACTCTCAATATTGGTATCCTGTAGACGACAGCGACGATCTTGCTGGTGTGCAAGAAGTGATGACCGATTCACAGTGGATCTCATTCGCACTCGCAATGAAGCATCGCGGGAGCGCTTTAATAGCTCTCTACAGTCGACCCAGTGCAAACCTCTCCGGAGAATTATACATGGAGGGCGGGTCTGGCAAAAGTTGACTAATAAAGCACATCGTGAAAGACATGCACAACGTGTTCGGGGAGCACAAAGCAACTCGCTGATCTTCAAAAGAGTATTGTTAATAACACATCAAGGAACAGCAGCTTTCAACATAAAAAGAGTTACCATATGCTCGGCTTTGTCTTTTGCTTCATTCTTACGATCGGCGTTCTCGGTTCCTTATAAACCTCTCGCGCAATAAAATCGGGCCCAGCAAAACTAAGGCAGATGCAGCAACAGTTTAAATATGTACATCTTGTCATAGTAGATGAATTGAGTGTTATCTCTTGCAGTATGCTCTACTGGATCGATAATCGCACGCAGGAAATATGGCCTGTTCATTCCGATGAACCGTTTGGAGGGCGGGATGTTTACTTTACCGGTGATGCTGCTCAATTAGACCCCGTCGTACCATATTCACATGCCACTGCGCTGTCGAAGATTTGCAATCTTGTGCAGCGTCGTGGCAGAGAGCTTGGGAAATCATCGAAAATGTATGTCTGCTCACTAGCCAAAACACAGGAAAGCGGGATCCTGAATGGTTTGGAGCTCTATGAGGAATAAGGATTAAGGTGCCCACCGCTGATGACATTGCGCTTTTCAACTCACGTTGTATGCAGCCAGATAAACAACCGGACTGGATATCCACTGCTAAGCACATAGCTCACAAAAATGTTGATGTCGACATGGCTAATGAAGATAGGATTAATGCAGCGAACGCAACTAAAGTACACATTATCCCGCAACACTTTGTGCAGCAAAAACGCTTGTCCTCGAAGCGGGACATACCTGCTGGGACTGTAAATGCGCTAAGATGCGAAAAATCCAAATTCGGATCATGATAGAGTCGTCGCGAAAGAGTTAACACTGTGCGGTGAGGGCCCTGTAACTCTTACGTTCAACATCGCTCAAAGTGCTGGCCTCTGCAATGGTACGAACGGAGTCGTGTACGATTTCATGTTTGTGTCTGGCAGTGAACTGCCTATTCTGCTTATTCAGATCGCTGATACGTATTTTGGGCCTTCTCTGCTGGATGGAGCACCGAATATAGTTCCTATAGCCCCTAAAGAAGTGTCCTGGGGAAATAATTCAAGTGATCTACGCGTTGTTCGACGAGGAGCCCCTTTAAGATTGGCTTATGCGATGGCAGTGGATGAGGTGAAAGGCCTAACGTGTAGGGATGTCGTTTTCCGTTCTAATTCAATTCCCGACGTGGCGTCTGCATATGTGGCTTTGTCTCGCATTACGCACAGGAATGCGATTGTTATCACGAATCGCCTCACATTGGATAAGCTAACTACTACCTCCGACAAAACGACCGAGTTCGAGCGCGAAAACGAACGCGTCAAGGAGGCTGTTGCCAAAACCATACCGGCTACGGAGTCAACCGTGGGCGCCATGCAAGAAATAGCACTGACGCACAATCGATCACTCCCCGTAGGTAAGGGATCGTGTGGTAGAAGCCTTTGACGATGCAGTGTTGGAGGCAGTCAACTCGAAAAACTACAAGCGTATCCCAAGACCCGTTACTCGGCGTGTCTAGCTGCAATTTATCCACTGTTCCTGCTCTGCTGAACGAGCGGCAATCGTGATACCAGTCAAGACGAACGCCAGAGGCCACGTGCTCAATCAGATCCGTGCGGTACGATGACAAAGAGGCGGCTGGCTCCGTGCTTCTATGTTAAGCGCAAGGATGACTACCAGCAAGCCACTGATGTCTACTGTTAACTTGCGCTGCTTCGAATCGGTGCTCTACACTGGACGAGAATTCGTTTGCAACTGCTAAGGACTTCCGTCGACGCTGCTAACACCCAGATTTCTAAGTTTATCGGCGGCAAGAAGTAGAAAAATAAGAAAGCTGAAAGCAAGGAGTGAATCTACCAAAAATAATGTCAGTGTGACAGCTTTCTGAGTAATTCAAAACATCAAACGGGTTGATTATATTTTTGGCGAATGTGTTGAGTTTCAGCAGAATTCACTTTTGTAGCAAGGTGCTCCATCGTCTCTAATTCGTGCTACGCTTCTGGTTGAGTTCCTGCTCTGTGATGACCTGGATTGTACTGGTCGCACTGCAAGTGCCTCGATGATCGCCCGTAAAACGGTGGAAGCCACGGTGTTTTGTGCCGTCAGACACGGTGGTAGTAACCCCTTGTTGGAGACGCAGGGACTGGGAGCCGTCTGGACCACCACAACAATAGCGTGAAATCCTTGTCTTGTCGAGGATTCGGCGCTGCATTGATCTGCAGTAGACGAGCACCTTGCGTCAGCGGCGCCTGCACTTCAAGCTTTTATCTTGGTCTTGGGCGATGGCATGGAAGATCGAGAAATTCGAACAGTGTCCACACGCTCTCTCAAGCATACAAGCTATCTCGTGCATTAGTGATTTTTGACTTCACTTGGCTCGGGTGTTTGCGGCTTGATAAAGTTTCTGGCGGCAGGATGGATTTAGCTTTCTTGATGGTGTTTTGCGTTTCGGACGCTTCTTGCTCGTCGCTCTTGCGCTTACATGGCGCTGTTGCAAGATGTCTTCGTCGGGCAGCTCTCGTGTTTTCTGGATTGCCGCTTCTTCCATAATGCTTTTATCACGCGCTTTTATGACGCGCAGGAGCCGTCGCAACTGCTGCACGAGGTTCCTCTGTACCATTGGTCGAAGGACCCTTCGCTTCTTCACCTCCGCGATGCATCGGTGCCGAGCTCGCTGCATTGTATTCTGACGCACGCGGTGACTCTCACATAGCCAATACCGCTCTCCGTTCGGCTTAATAGTTCGCTCGTTTTCGCAGACGCCGGGATATTGGCACTGCACTTCCCCCAGATCGCGTTTTTGCCTCGAGCACGACGGACATGATCCATATCGTCAGGTCGCACCCAACTCTTCACATCACCACGAGGGCTGACAAAAATGACAGTATCAATGTCAATGAGTTACCATGTCGTTAGCGTTGCGGCCCCCAGCAACGGAGCATAGCGCGACGTACGTGGGTTGAAAATCCGCGGCAGCGCTCTGCTAGTACTGCTGCTTCTCCTTTACGTGCTGTCGGCCATATTCGTAGCCAATCGACGCACGCAAAAGAATGATGAGCAAAAGCTGCAGTTGAAGCTCGTGAAACCTGTATGCTTTTAATGAGTTTTTTTGTGGGGGAGGGGCCTCTCGACATCTATTTTGACCAATACTTTTCGTGTTGCCCCCTCAGCAACCTAGGCGATTGGTACGCCTGATGGATGCTCGGCAGCTGTGCTGCCATACTAGTTTTATGAATGCTTAAAATACAGAGCTAAGACCGTGTACATGCCACTACCTGTGTTTGTTTGCAACCTCTGAGATTCTATCGAGCTGTTTAGCGTGAAAGGTTCCTTCTAACGAAAAATATGAGAGTGACTGCCGCTGATCGTTCTGCTCCCCGACAATAATAGAAGTCTGATTCAACCACAGCAGTGTTCGGAAACACGGTGGCGAGGGTACCACAGAACTCTTCAAGCATATTGAAGCGCCTACTTACCAACATCCATCCTGGCTCAAATCCGGTCTTTCCATAAGTATACTTTTGTGAAAGTGAGCGCAATACTTCATCTATCATCTATCTTTGGATAGCAGCTACAAACGCCTGGTGATCGGTATCAATTTGATGTAGTTGCTCTGGTGTCCATCCAGCAATCTGTGGTAGTTGTAGTTGGTCGTGAGTGATTGTTAGTGGCGGTGACTATGAGGGACAAGAAGGGATCCAGGAGTGTATCAATATCAATATCTTAGTGGATACGATTAATAACCTTAATAAAACTATTATTATATGCCCTATCACATTTGAATTTGAATTTGTTGCGATTATGGCGACTACACCCAAGGCACGCTACGCAGCAGCCTCGCCTATAGACCCCAGGTCAATGCTTGGACCCTGCGGTAGCTACCAGAATATACAGCCCTTGTCATCTCACCTGTGAGCCTGACTAGGCTTCCTAACGCGTAAGTCCAGATTCACACACCAAAATGGGTCACCACAAATAAAGTGTGCGACCACGCTGTGGTGGCAGCACATATTGAACGGCATGCCTGTGCGCGCTGCTCTTTTTCTGATTCAACGCACAAACTGGGCTGGAGGTGGACACTCGTGGTGATTTACAGCCAACCACCGCCCTCAAAAGCCCGTGTCACAGAATCGAGCTGGGAGGTCGCTAGGCGAAACTCCCACAATCATTCGAGGACACGAGGGGCCTACGCGAGCTGCTATACTGAAGCACACCGCCTGGCAGGACCTGGCGCTCGGTGCCGCCGGCATCGACGCTGACGAGGTGCTGAGCGCCCTCAAGACCTACGAGGTCTCGAAGAGCAACTTGTACCCCTGCATAATCTGCCTCGACGCCGCCCCGCACAAGATGCGGTACAGAATACTCAAGTGCTCGTCAACAGCCTGCGATGCGGCCATTTCCTCGGGTGGACAGGCTTGCTCTTGGCGCGGCAAGAGCCTGTCCTACCAGGTTGTAGATGCGGTGTCCATATTTGAGGTGGGGGAGCACGCCACAGCGGTAGACTCCCAAGAAAGGAAACTGACGGAGTCCCAAAAGACGTATTGCCGCGAGCTCACGACGCATCATCTACTGCCTGTCCATATCCGCAGTGCGATGGCATGGAAGTTCGGGGCAGTGCTCCAGGATCTGTCAAGCCTAAGCACCGTCCCAACATCGTGAACTACTACCCCCGGAAGAATTTGTCACGGAACGACAGAGTGGATGATCTGAGGGCCTGGATCAACGCGGCGGACGTCCTGAGTGTCTCGAAGTCGCCTCCCGGCCCGCCAAACGGATTTTCGTAACCCCCAACAACCTGTCTGAAGAAAGTATCACTGTCTCCGCCCAGATGGGGATTAACTACGAAGAATGGAGGTCGAAGGACAGACCAATGGGGGATGAATGGTAGATTTGACCCGTCGCTTTTGCGAGTGCAACTACTGGTACGCGTTTAGGGTATGCGTGCACGTACTGTACGCTGTACGGACATTGAACAACATTGACAGTAGCGGACGAGATATCGTCATCTCGCGCAACATGCAGAAGAACAGCGAGGTCGCCACCTCCATCAATCTAGGTCAGCGAGGAGGTCGGCCGGCGATGGTTGGGCCAGCACTGCGTTCTGAGGTCCAACACATCTAAACGTGGATCTGGTTTCTCTTTGCGTTTAGATTCTGGTTCGACAAGGTTTGTTGGACACTGTGTATATTAGGATCCGTATATATATAGTGTATAGTGTGTGTTTTCCGCTTTAACACTACACAAATAAAAATATGTTTTTAGTAATTTCCTCAGAGTCGATACCGATAAACGTGCTCGAATGCATGAGTGGTGTCCAGGGCCTGATAGCATCGACCGTTTTGGTGATATCATTGATATTGCTATAGGAGGAAGCTAGAAGAAACTCGGCATCAAGTGGTAATGATATAAAGTCTATATCATATCAAGATGATACTGATATGCTGATACAACATCTGATGCTGAAATGATGTTAGTCTTACTCAACCTGCTGCTTTAGATTCGTGTAAGTTCGCCTGTTCGCCTGCCTTAAACACGCCCGTTCTGCTCGCTTGCCGCCAGACTCGCTCGAAGGTCGTTAACTACGTAGCTGCCCAAGCTCTTGCGCTGCAGTCGAAAGTGGTTTGCCGAGATATTTCCTGGCGAGAACTGCAAACACTGGAACATCGATCTGGTCTTGCACCTTAAACCGCCGGATGACATCTACTACACGATAGAGCTTTAGCATATTGTACTTGATTTCGCTCGATGTGCACTGCCATTTCGCCGCAAGTCCCTTCCACGTATTCGAAGCTTGAAGCGACAGGTCGTCATAGTTATCTCGTGTTGCTCCGTGTGCTCAAAATATACAGCTCAAATATGACTGAGGAGATAGCAAGGCGAATTTTCGAGTTTCGTGGGAATGCGATGTTTTCGCATTTCGGGAGAGCTCTTTTCAGCCCGAAATATTCTAGAGGTCCGTTCTCCATGCTTCAGAAGAGCACCTCTTGGAGTATCGCGTATAATATCAGTTGAGATCAAAAATTGGCACACCTGCATCAATGATCTTGATACGCTTATGTTGAGCGGAGGCATCAAGATCATTTCATACTGATACACTGATGGACCGCATTGCGTATTTGCATATCAACCAATATCACCGTTTGCTATCAGGCCCTGGTGGTGTCGTGTTTTTCTCAAACCAATTTGGAAGGCCTAGGGCGGTTAGTGTCCGTGAACCGAGTAAAACTACAGAAAACCTCCTCATACCTTATGTTTACAGATGTGAATCTCAATCTCCGCACATGTAATACATAGTGCTAAGTGTGTTTGGAAGAATGAAGCGTGCCATGTTCTCGTAACTCATTAATTGGAAGGTCTGGACAGGTTAGTGTAGGCTATGGTGTAAAAAAGAAGACCCAGCACAGGTCGCATGCGCACATGAACCAGATATCGTCCCCATAGTGGACGGCGATCTGGGCGCCAGGAGGACACTCTCATCCATCCGGGCGAGCACCTTCCCGCTCGAATTTTTTGCATCTCCACAACTCGACGTTTGAATGGCAGGCGTGCTGATTAAATCGCGCGAAATATCCACGCTTTAGAGCCCCCACGTAGACAAAACTGCCGCACTTGCTCTTTTCGTTTAGGAGCATGGTGTAGCCGCTGTTCTGTTTTTAGCCTACTCCGGTTGGCCCTCTTACAGGGCCTCGTACTCGACTAGGTGTCCGCAGTATTCTGCGACAATATCTCCAGCAAATAACGCCTCCGTCGTGTACACACCCAGACCCAGTCGGTGCGTATCGAAAATCTTGAGGCCTGGGTGCATACAGGACGCGTTGCTGCACATCGCTTTTAGCCGGCAACAGTCGGGCGTGCAGTAGATGACCATCTTGGCGTTGTTGCAGGTGTCAGCGAAGCAGTCGCAATAGCCCATGCAAGCATGTCCATCACCAATGTACCCGAACTTGAGCCCGGCAGGGACAATGGACTGAGTGATGAGCACCACCCAACCCGGCCACGCCACCTCCTCCATTACGTAAGTCAGGCTGACGTTGACCTGGGTGAGCTTATCCGGAGGAGGAGGTGTGGGCTCCACAAACGTGGGTCTGTAGCCTCGCACGGCCTTCAGCTTCTCCCGCATGTCAGGCAACCGCAACAGGTTCTCATCTTCAGCGCCTTGACCGAATGGGCATGATAGATGTTGGACCCGCTACGAGTTACTGCGCACTTCTTCTGGTGTATTTTCTTGCGGGATCTCGGGACCTGTCACGTACCAGCGCGCTTCTTGACCTGATGGCGTATCTTGGACTGTTCCAACCGCGAGGGGAGGGCCTTAAAGTACTTGTCCACAGCAGTCGCGTCCGGTAAAACAGCACCTCCCGACGTATCCGCGTCGCTCGGGGAGGAGGGTCTTCCTTGGTCCCACCCTCGCTCTCGCGGCTTGATCCATCCTCAGACGCATCAGATCCAGTCGTCGCTGAGAGCTCGTTGCCCGCAGCCGAACCGATGGACGTCATGGCGTGAGTCCCTTGTGGTTGGGCTGCCACAAGCGCCAAAGTACCCAACCCGGACAATACCTCGGATTATTCGTCTTCACCGCCAGCAAACTCGATGTCTGGCCCGGAACAGGAGTCCGACTCGGCCCTGGCGCGTGCGCTGGACCTCTTGATCGTATCCTCGCGTCCAGAAGCTTGGCGTGTGGTGACTGCACCCATAGGCGGCCGAGCGGGGTCGCCACACGCATACGGCAAATGCTGGATGTCTTCCCGTGACTCGGAAACTGCGAGCTGGCAGAATTCTTGGCTGCAAACCTAGAAATAGGCGCCGGGGCGTTTCTTCGGGAATTTCCACAGCTTTCGTTTCGTCTGGAGCCCCGGTGCGTCTCGTAATCGTCACAGCTGCTGAAATGGAAACGTGGGACGGCGTGGCACAACTTTGAGTGGCCGTCGCGCCCGATTCGCTGTATGCAGCTGGTATCTGCTCTTGTATGGCGCGGTCGAGATCCCCAGGGTCGGGGAAGGCAGCGCTGGTGATTCTGTTAATCGTTTCGCAAAAGAGCTCGGTTTGAGCGGCGAACGCCTCCGGGACGAGGGTGAAGGTCCGGAACTTGCGTCACGTACCCTCGACACGGCTCCCATCGCTGTCGTGGATTCGCATCACCATCTGGGTTAGCTGGATCAGTTCGTCCGTGGTAATCTTGATAGGGTGGGCCTCGCCGGGCGTCGCGTCGACCTTGAGGACGACAGCCTCCTGGTAGCCACGATGATCGCCGGCGACGAACATTCGCGTGTAGTAGGCGATCGTGTCGCCGGCGTGTATCGTGTCAGGGGCAGCTGCGCTGCGGCCAGCCCAATCATGGCGGCGTGGCGGCTGCGGCGTGGATACTGCAACGTGGGGGCTGCAACGCCCGACAACTGTGCGAGCTGCTTTCTAAAAATAAGAACTGTTCACACAGCACACACAACGGGCGACATTATGATGAGCTTCAGGTAATATCTATCGATGGCGCGACATTACATTTACCGTCAGGGAACATCCGGTCGAGTGCGCTTCACCACGCAACGGCCTGGCCCGGCCTTGAACGCGGGTAGGAGTTCCGACTGAGCTGGGCCGGCTCGTAGAAAGGGCCCGTCGAACGCCCCACCCATGTCGTTATGTGTACATGTGTTTATAAGGTTACCCCATATACATATACAGACCGCCTGACATAGCCAGGTTCGTGTTTCTGTGCGTGATAAATCGTGAGAAAACTGTATTTTCACATGTTGGAATCTGACGATCCCATCAAAAGCATCACACATAACGACAGCGGCGGGGCGTCCGACGGGCCCTTTCTGCGAGGCAGGACATCGCAGTTGGAATCAAGAGCGGGCCAAGGCCTCGCTCGAGGAAACGGTCTCGACGGAGGTTGTCGGAAGGTAAGCTGAAGGTAGCTCGTTATATGCGCTGTGAGGCCTCTCAATTTCATTCCCGTTTTCCAGGTCAGCGTCGTCGTCGCCGATCCTCCAGCCTCTGCGCGTCCAGAAGCCGAGACACCGGCATGGTGGGGCTAACCGCATCGCAGCTACCTCCGGAGACACTGTACGCCGGCGACACGATCGCGTATTATACGCTGCAGTTTGTCGCCGGCGATCCCCGTGGCTACCGCGAGGCAGTGGTGGTGAAGGTCGACGCGACGGTCGGCCTGGACCACCCGATAGCGATCGATACGGAGGAGATCATCATGCCGACCATGATGGTCATGCGGATCCAAGACCGCGCTGGCAACCCTGTGCGAGGAATATGGCGCAAGCTGCGGTCGATGACCCTCGTGTAGGGCCCGTTCGCCGCTCAGAGCAAGTGCTCGCTGTTCACCCAGCAGGTGAACAGTTTGATAAGCCGCCTTCGCTGACCAAGGGAACATCGGGCGCTCCGCAGAGCAACAGATCGCGCCGACATCCAGCGCTGCGCCACTGCTGGCTGTCCAAGGACCTACCCAGACGTCCAGATCAGTCGCATCCCCAGCTATGCCGTCGCCGAGTGACGGCAGGGTTGTTTCGACATCGGACGAGGCCGACGAGTTCGAGGAAAAGGCCCCAGGTCCGATTTTAAAGTCTGCAGTGAAGGATGTGTCCATGCAGGGGAGCGGGCGTGTCAGCAAGCGGTCCAGCACCCGCAGTAGTGGTCTGAGGGGCGCCGGTGAAAGTGGATCGACTGCTGCCATCCTTGGTAAAGGTGCTGAACGTGAGGATATCGGATTTACGTCCAGCGCTTTTCCTGGAGGGGATCGGACACCGGGAGCGGCGCAGACATCTATATGGCTAGTGGAGACGATGACCAGACCGAGCAATTCAGTGGTTTGGATGCCTTGGCGCTTGTCGCCGCCCAGCCAAGTGTATCCTACGCTAAGTCGTCCAGTAGTCCAGCAGCTCAAGCTGCGGACATGTCGCCGAGGGAGATTGCTGTGCCAGTCGACGAAGGAGGGTGTGCGAGCGAGGATGCGACAGCCAACGCATGTTTCACCCCGCCTGCAGCCGAGCCTACATCCACCAGCTCAGGCCCAGTGAACGTGGCGGCTGCTAGCGAGTACCAGAAGACGGTACCCATGCGCAGCAAAATACGGCACCAAGCGAAGAAGCGCTCCGGCACGTGGCATGTGCCTAGGTCTCGCAAGCGTCGCAAACAAAGAAGTGCGCCGCCACGCGGAGCGGACGAATATATACCACGCGCATACAGTCAAGGCCAAAACGATAAAGGACCTACTGCAGATGCCTGGCGTGAGGGAATTGTTGCCTGGGCTCCACCATCGCAGACCGACCTTTGTCGAGCCTACTCCACCACCACCCGAGAAGACAACGCAGATCAACAAGAACCAAACTTACGTGATGGAGGAGTGTGCGTGGCCAGATTCGGTCCGGTGCATCACCGATTCCGAAGTGCCCGCTGGGCTCGAGTTCAAGGACATCGGTGATGGTGACCTTTGCGAGTGTGTCGGCGACTGCTTCGTCGACACTTGCAGGAACGACCAGATGGCAATTTACTGCACGGCTGACTGCTGCAGCCTTGGCGCTGCGTGCAGCAACGCTCCCCGTACACACCCATGCCTCAAGATCTATGACACGCATAGATTGGGGCTGGGTGTGTACACTACGACGTTTCTTGACGTTGAAGACGTCATTGGAGTATACGGGACGTCAGTGCGAGTACCCGGCCTTTGTTGAGGGCCAACCTGATCAAGCGAAGAAGCAGAACAGCGGCTACACGATGCTGCTTGACAAGAAAAACACGCGCGGCAACTTCGTGTACGTGGAAGCGTTTGAGTGCGGATCCCTCGCGCGATTCATCCAGCACGCATGCCGCTCGAACGTTGAGTTCGTCGAGATGCAGAACAGGTCAAGCGTCAAGGTGCTAACCGGCATGATCCGGTCTGTCGGTGCAGACACACAGATCGTCGTCAACTATGTCGGTGCAGGCACACAGATCGTCGTCAACTATGAGACGAGATCTTGTTCTAGTGTGCCTGTGACCTCTGCTGGATCGAGCCTGGCTCGGATTAGGAATTGCACTCCAATTTTGAATGCTAGCCATTTATATGAGGTCCAAAGCTAACACTTCATGCTAACAAAAACATATCAAGCTCCGTATTTACGGACACGGACACGTACACCCATTGCAAGTGAGGAAACTCTCATAAACACTCTGTATGATATATATATTTGGTGATGTAGTGTCAAATCGAAAAACACACACTACAACAAATATGCATGGTTCCTCACGTGCAACGTGTCCAATCAACTTTGAGTAACGTAGTTCTAAACGCATCCGTACACCAAAACTACGTTTGGAAGTGCTGGACCTCAAAAGGTCAGAGCGGGTCCTGCCAGCAATGGACGACCTCCCCGCTGTCCAGTAGAAGAGTTACCATCCTTCTGCTTGTGCGGCTGGCAAGCACTTCACGTCCGGCGCTATCCGGGGGTCGAGTGTGCATACATCATACAAAACGTGTACGCACACCCCGAATGCGAAGCAATAATTCCTGTCGCACCAGCGACGACTCAATCAACCGTCCAGCCACCACTGGGCTGCCCTTCGACCTCCATTCGGGTGTAGTTGACCCCCATCTGGGCCGACACAGCTATTCGTTCCTTCGAACGATTGTTGGGGGCGACCATAATTCGTTTGGCAAGCCGCGATGACACTCGTAGGTACCCAGGACCCGCAAAATCGTCCGCTCGGTCCCCGCCCAAACCCAATAGGTTCTCGCGGACCATCTCGCTCACGCGACAAGTGAGGGTTGCTGATGGAAGCACGTCGTAGCGGAACGGCCGCTCGCTGGAAGACCGGTTCTCGCAACAATCACTGAACTCGGCTAGCAGCGCACCCATTTTCAGTCGCCGGCGGAGGGTGTAGTCCCGCTTGAGCACTCCGGTAAAGGTCTCCAACGGGTTGATCGTGGAGGCGAAGCCACTGGGTGTGGAGTACAGCAGTACCGCCCGTACAACCACTGACTGCTCATGTACTGAGCGAAGTGCATCAAGCTCGGAATACTCATCCATTCTTTTACGAGAGCGTCCCGCAATTTGGATAAGTCTTCTTCGCATTGAGCGAAGTGTAGATTGTACAAGTCGCGCACTATAGCAGCCGACATAACCGAGGGAAAGGACTTGATCGCCTTGTAAACCTTCTCCATCACGTGGAAGAAGCAGATGAGGCTCACGAACCGGGGGTTATCTGCAAACATAGCAGTCACAGCGTTGTATTGGGCCTTGTCCGCGTCAGCCATAGTGCACTGAACAACGAGAACTCGGCCTGCGAACCAGAAATACAGGCGCCGCAGCGCCATCAGCATAGGCTGCAGGATTTCCTGGGTTTCCCCGGAAACTATGTACATCGCCACTATATGGAACCTACGCGAGCGATTGGCACGCCGACAACGAGTACCGGATAGCCACGGTAGTTGAGCTTATACGTTGCGTCCACGTGTAGGACAAAGCTGTCTGGGGGCCGCATATACCTTAGCATTAGGGTTTTTATCGTTATGCCGATAACGAACGGGCGCTCCTTCGATCCGTTGCCCACCACTGGCTTGCCCTCGACATCCAGATTCCACGCAAAGGTGAAGGAAGGGCTGGGTCGTGGGCTATCTTCCTGTAAACACCCTCGCGTGGATCCAGCTCCTTAGATCATCCACTCGGTCATTCCGCGAGAGATGAGTTCGAGAGTAGTGATTCACGAAGTTCTGGACGGTGCCCAAGCTTTGTAGGGCCTGGAGCACCGTCTCGAACTTCCTTGCCATCGCGTGCCGGATTCTCTCGGCCTCAGATGATGCGCTGTGAGCTCACGGCAGAACGTCTTCTGCGAGGGAGTCAGTCTTTTCTTCTTGGGGGAGGTTACCGCTGTGGCATGCTCCCCCACCTCAAATATTGACACCACGTCCAGCTGCTGGCAGGACAAGGTCTTGCCGCGCCATGTGCAAGCCTGCGCACCCGAGGAAACGGCCTCCTCACAGGCCTGTGATGCGCACTCGAGCATTCTGTACCGCATCTTGTGTGGCGTGTCCTCCGGGCAGATGGAGCACGCATACAGGTTGCTCTTCGACACCTCAAAGGACTACATGGCGCTCAAGATCGCGTCCAAGTCAATGCCGGCGGCGCCGAGCGCCACGTCCTGCCAGGGATGCGCTTCGGCATCGTCGTGCGTGGAGATCGCTCGTGTACTTAATGTCTGGAGGGAGGTTCGCCCAGCGAACTTCCAGCTGGCTCTTGTGACACGCGACTTTCGAGGGCGCTGGTTGGCTGTAAATCGCCTAGTGAATCCACCTGCTGTCCTGTTTGTGCGTGGCTTCAACAAAAGACCGGCGTGCACAAGCATGCCATCCTATTTGTGTTTTCACCATAGCGTGGTGTGTCCAGACACGTTTCATGTGGTGACCTACTTTATTGTGGGAAGGCTACACTGTTGTGTGCGAATTACGCGTTCTCTAAATCGTGCATTCGCGACAAAGCGCCGGCCACCGTGGTCATTTGCGATACTGCTGGCGCACACGGCTCCACCATACTGGATATCCCGCCGTGTCCGATGCCGGAGTAAACCACTCAAACAACGAGTGCCGCCCCCGTACGGCACCGCTAACGGTTCAAGTAAATCGGAGGCCCCGATTTGGTTCAAAACGGCCTCCCAGATAGGCAGTGGCCCCGTTCAGCAAAGCTTGAACCTGGAACATGGAAAATAATTTCCAAGCTTCAGGAAGGGGCCGTGTTCAACTAAACACACACTGGGAGCCTGGCCTCAATCGACAAACATTCTCGAGATTGAGTCTAAGAGGTAAAATAAAATCGCAAGTTTGTGAAAGCCCACAAGCTGCGAGAGGCTCGCCGTGAGACCACGTCCTGCTAAAGTTGGTGAATCCTTCTTGATGCGGTGCGGATGAGTCCTTGCTTACAACCTAACTAACAAGACGACGTCGACACTGCGTGTATTTAGCTTCACGACGTACAGGAGCTGGAGGACGCGCATGGATAAGCGACCCAAGGTCTCGGTTGATGCTCACTTTGCTCGTAGATCTAATGGTAACCCCCGCACAGGCATCAACGGCTGTCATTTTAGTTCGTCCATCATCAACGCGAAATTGAGGAGATCGCTATTTGCGAGTTTGTCGTGCCATAGGACCGTGACGTGATAGCCGAATAGCGACGTGGTCACTGGGCCACGATGTCGTTCTCGTCACGGACGAATTTGAACGCGAGCATGAGAGAACATTTTCGCTTGGACAGCACCCGTATGGCGGCTCTGTTTAAAGCGATGTGCCCGCATTTTATCCGGGACCGTGATGCTCCTGATGCCGTCTTCCCACCAAAGCGTCTAGCTGTACTCCTATACTTGTGTACGCAAGCTCTATCACTGCGCGCCACTGCTGGCCGATTTGCCATTGGTGCTTCTACTGTTTCTGGCATCATGATGGAGGTATCTGGCATTTTGTGCCGCGAACAACGTGGCCTCATTGCATTTCCACTAATTCGCCAGCGTGCGTCGCATTTTGCAAGTGCGTGCGGCACTCCCCAGATAGTCGGATGCGTTGATGGTTCTCACATCCCTGTGAGCAAGCGGGTTGTCGATGGGATCATGTATTACAACAGGAAATGTTGGTACAGCGTCGTTCTTTAGGCAGTTGTTGATTGGCGCGGGAGATTCTGTGACGTCAATTGCAAGTGGCCTGGTCGTGTTAGCGACAGTCGCGTCTTCCGGAATAGTTCTCTCGGTCTTGTATTTCCTGCAATCTCGGCTGGATCGGGCACCGTATCACCTTCGACTGGTAAGCAGAAATTCCCTACTTTCTACTCGGGGATTCAGGCTACCAAAACTCTGCACACTTAGTGACGACAATTGAAATCGCAGATACACAAAAGGACCCACTTGTTTACAAGCTCAACAAAAGCTTGCGCATGCTCGCTATCGGGTTGATTGTGCTCTTTGCCAGTTGAAATACCGTTGGCACGTCCTACTGAAATGCATTCAGCTGGATATCAAGGCGGCACCCGATATGCGCTGTGCATCGTGCAAAACTTCCTGAAGGACCACAGCGACCCGTTCAGTTACTCTGATGCAGAAATGAACCAAATCCTCGAAACGTATGAGACTACATTTCCTCAGCCAGACTCCGTCGATGAAGCGACTACGAGTGACAACATCGGCGACAATCTCAAGATGTGGATTCAATTCAAACAGCAACGCATTAGCAATAACTAAGCTGTGCGACCAGAATGACGTTGCTTACTCGCTACTGATGCACTTGTTCAGCCTAAAATTTAGCCCGAAATTCTCTCATTAATGCCATGTCTTCTGCGTGTTGAGTGCACCGCTCTTCTGACTCCGCACGCTGCAAATTTCCACCCGGGCAAAGGTATTTTCTGCCGTCTCTTCCAGCACCTGCCTCAGTCGGTCATATTTGTCTTCTCTATTTCTTTTCTTGCCCGTCCTCCCCGTGTAGTACAAGTCCTTGGACCCGCCGTTTTCTTCACGGCCGTCACCAAACAACGCTCCAGCTGCTGTTGAGGATCCGTCATCACCAAAGCGAGGATGCGCATCGTACGTTGGTGCAAGGGGGACTGTGTCAGGCTTGTCGTTCAGGAAACGACCGAGCTCATCGTAAATTGTTCTGGTAATTTTTTTTTGGGGGCTTTTCATGCGATGTAACGCACTACAACACGCGCACACAATCAATATATCGTTAGCATTAGCTGTGACGGGGTCACACGCACCTTGGGTGTAACGGGGCCACGCAGTGGCTAGCGCTGATGGCGCGGGACCAGGTAACAGGGTTTGACCCAGACAAACGGGATCTGGTCATCGGATTACCAGGGTCTGTGTGGTGCACACATCGGCTGTTAAGTACGCATCAACAGCTAACTACGGATGTGTGGCACACACTGCGGCACCTAAATTCGCGTTAGTTAACCTAAAGCAGTAAGGCCGTTGAGGGCCACTTATTCGGATGAGTGGCGCAGAGCATAGCATGGGAAACAGCCAAAACAGTGTTATTAAATAAATTCAGTTTAACTCTAACCCGGAAGTTCGCAAGTCGCTTTGGTACTCGGTACCTTAGGCGACAGTAAAGGCATGGCCTTACTACTTCACAGCAGAGACGCGTGGCGTCTGTTGCGGTTAGCGCGTTAACGCTTCCTCTCACCTAAGGTGCGTGTGACCCCCGTCACATTGGGTGAGAGGAAGCGTTAACCACGATGACCACCCTGCCGCCTGCCGACACATCCGACGGCAAGGCCGGAACGAAGACCCCACCTGCGATGCCTTCTGCGGCTGGAGAGGCTACGATCGCCCGCGCCCGAGCGCGATCCGCGAGGGCCGCTGCGCGGCGACGCAAACGCCACGAAGTCCGCCCCCGGGCCCTTACGACGACCGTGATAGCGATAGCTCCGGATCACGCCACAGCCTCCAAGGCATTCCGACGGTCACGGCCGACGATTTTCCCGACGATTCGCATGGCGATGTGCCTGACGAGGCTCGCCCAAGCGCGAAGGACGAGGGCTCGGAAGCTGCAGCGAGGTGCGGAGAAGCCCGTGGGGCCACCATGCCGGCACCCAGCACGCATCTTCACATCGTGTTACCGACGATGCGGACCCTGAAGACGCATCTGGCGATGTTGACTATGGGTTGTCGGACGCGGAAGAAGGGCAGTGCCCAAACGACGTAACACCCCCGCCTACGTCGCCGCAACTGACTGCGGCTCAGCGAGCCATACGCCCCGGTAGCCCAAGTACGCCGCGCAGCCGTGCTGCTGTGGAGGCCGTGGCGGCCGTTCAACGGCACCAGTCGCTGACAACTCCTGCGCGCACTCCTTCGGAGCACCAAGTCATCTCCAACATCTGCCCTGGTGACGATGTCCCCGCTGGGGATCTTCAACCCACCAATCTCCAGCATCTTCTCAGCCGGATGAACGCGGCAACGTATGAGTCCGACCAACAGCGGACGCTCAACGCGACCGAGAAAGCGTCCCTCGGACTCGCGAACAACTCTTGGCGCTGCGGTGGTGGACTCCCTCGGAGTATGGCGCTTTTCCCGATGAGAGTGGACGCCCGGGCCGACACGTGGAGCACTACAAAAATGTCCTCTTGTCCTCCAACAGCTAAATCGCCAGAATAGCAAGCTTCAGTTCGAGGGCTGGTTTCAGCACTTGGGTATCCCGTTCGGGAGTTCCTTCGATCGCCGCATCGGCTGGACTGGCTCGCTCAGCGACGTCTGCGCTTTCGCATGGCGAAGATGATGGCGAACCGTACTTGGAGCGGCCGAGTCTTCGAGTGGGACCTGCCGACGCCGAAAGTTATCCTCGAGGAGGTGGTCACCAAGGTGCAGAGGTCGCGGCAGTCTCAGCAGGTTGAGCCAAAGAGTGTTCTCGGCGCTGTTAGCACCGAACGGCTCCGTGGGAGCTCTGAAAAGCGGCCACAATGTCGGTGCAGTCCTCCACGAAGATATGCTCCGGCTCCCACGTACTATGAGCACTCGGATAGCCGCGCCACTTCACCAGATACTGGTAGGCGCCATCGCGCTTACGACGGCGAAGCAGCTTCTCCACGAGATAGTGTGGCTCGCCCTCGCCTTCCAACAGAGGCGGGGATGGTCTCGAGGGCGTTCGACTCGGTCGAGGAGCGTGTCACGCGGCACTGCTCCTCCTGGTGGCGCGCCTTCGTCATCGCCTCGTCATCTGCAGAGCCTCTGTGAGGCCGTGGAGAGTTGTCAGTCCCTCCTCGAGATCTAGCGAACCGACTTGCTTGGTCTGCGTGGTCGTCATGACGTTCTCGAAACCCAGGCGGAGGGTAATCGGCGCCTTGTGCATGGGATATTGGATGACCAACGTGGTCTGCGAGAGCGCCTCGCCCGGATAGACGATGAACAGCGTCGGCTCCTAGAGCGCATCGAGGGAGCTGAGCGGTTCGGCCATCGCGTCTCGCGCGCCCTAGACGACCACCGGGGTGGCTTCGGTCGTTGTATGACCGCATGGCGGCGCTGGAGGACCGCAATGCAAGACCTACGACCGCTCCGACGACTCCAGCGCCGACGGAACTCCTGTTGCTGCCTCTGATGCGCCGTCGATAGCCCATACGCAGGAGGAGGTGATGCAGCGAGTGTTGCAGCGTGCTCTGCGCCAGTTTGCGGCGGATCATGCTGCTCCTCGGATCCAGATTCTCCGTCGAGCGGTACTTCTTAAGCATACCGACCTAACATGTCGGATGTGTCGCCATTGCCGACGGCAAGTCCAGCGTGTACGCATTCCCGTGGACGCATATGACCGTGAACGGCCCGACAAAGCGTGGACGGAGCTTCGTGCTTCCCATTGCATGTGTAAGAAGGTTCTTAGCGTTTAATAAAACCAAGTCGCCTAGTTGAAACACCTGTGTGTTCTTACGCCCGTGGTGATCCGCTGGTTCCTTTGTTTGTCTCTGCTTCCGCCATTGCGTCCCTTACGCGTTGGCGTATCGCTGCGCCATCATCTATAAAGGTTAACAGGCTCAGTTTTACGGACGGACGCAAGCCCTTTAGGCCTCTTGGGTCCGCGACGGCAGTCTCTCCCCACTCACACGGAAGCCGGTGGCAAACGGTGTGCCAGGGTGCCGTAGGCCAGTGACGTAGAACGGTGTAAAGCCGGTCGACGCGTGCACGGCATTGTTCAATGCGAATTCCACTTGTGGAAGAAGTGCACTACACTTTGTGGGCTCTGCCGCGCAGACGCTGCGCAGGACATCATCGAGAACACGGTTCACCCGATCAGTCTGACCATCGGTCTGTGGATGGCCCGCCGTGGACATATCCAGCTGCGTGCCTAGCAGGCGGAACAGATGTTCCCAGAAATAGGACGACAAAACGTGGATCTCGATCGCTTACGAAAGCCTCAGGGAGGCCATGGTGTCGGAAGACGTTGTCCACAAACAGTTGAGCCGACTGCGGCGCCGTGATGCTCTTCTTGACCATGGCAAGCCGCACCATTTTGCTCAGCCGGCAAACGAAGACCAAGAAGCCAGTGTGGCCTCGCCCATCGGGTGGCAACTCGAAGACGAAGTCCATGCTCACGGAGCGCCAACAGTCGGTTGGAACCGGCAAGCTCATAAGCGGAGCCGATGAAGACGGAGCGGCCTTCACGCGCTGACACGTCTCGCACGTGTTGACGTAGCGCCGCACTCATTTGTACATGTGCGGCCACCAAAAGCCTCGGGCTACCGACGAATACGTCTTCTCGCGTCCGAGGTGACCGCTCAGCGGTTGTCGTGTGCCTCATATAGGATACGGTGCATGATATCCTCATCATGGGAACCACAAGCCGGGGCTCCTCCTGGGTCTACTTAATAGTAGAGCAGGCCGTCGGCCAGGTTATATCGGTGGAGGCGCGCCCGCTGCCGAGCAGTGAGCTGAACCCGTTTCTCGTCGGCGCTCAGCGCCACGATTATATCGCGTAGGCCATCGTCTGACTGTATGCCGCGCGGATCAGCTCATGGAGCGGCGATTCGAGGAAGGTTACGTGAGCCAGCTCATAGTTGGGTCTCCTGGAGAGTGCGTCCGCCCGGACATTCTGCTTGCCCGGCTTGTAAGCCACCGTGAAGTTGTACTTCACAAAGAAGGAGAGCCACCGCGCCATGCGCAGCGAAAGGTGGGGCGACGACGTCGATGTCCTCAAGGAGGCATGGTCAGTGTAAATTACAAAAGAGATATTGCCAAGCAGATGAACTCGAAACTTGACAAGCGCGTATTTCATCGCCAAGAGTTCCTTGTCGTGGACAGGATAGTTCTTTTCCGCCGCTTTCAGGGCTTTCCGCCGGGATTGGAACAAACAACTCTTTCCCTGCCCTCGGCATCCACTAGCAACAACGCACAGCCTATGGCAAAGTCGGACGCGTCGCAAACGACACTGAACGGACGATCTTCGTCAGGTATCGCCAGTATTGGCGCGGTCTGGAAGCTGTGCTTGATGGCCTCGAAGGCTTGCTGTGCTTCGTCGCTCCACGACCATTCCGCATCCTTTTAAGGAGGGTAGTCAGTGGTCGTGCCATCTCGGCATAGTTTGCGCTATATTTGTGCAGGTAGTTGGCCAGGCCAAGCCACTTGCGCAAATCCTTTGGGAGTCTGGCACTGGCCACTGCGCAATGGCCTCTACCTTCCCAGGCCAACCCGCATACGATCCTTCCCAAGGAAACATCCCAAGAAGGGTATCTCTTCAGCACCAAAGATGCATTTATTGATGTTGGCATACAGGCGATTTTTGCGCATGCACGTCAGAACTTGCCGGAGATGTTCAATGTGAACTTCGTCGGCGGTCTTGCCATCCATGGCGTGGCTGTGCACGAAGATATCGTCAAAGTACGTCTGTACGAATTGCCGCATCGGCCTGAAGAGCTGGGTTACCAGTCGATTGAACGTTGCGGGTGCATTCGACAGCCCTTGGGGCATTACGAGCCATTCCCACAACATCCCGCTGGGAGTACTCACCGCCGCCAAAGAGATGCCTGACTCCCGTATCAGCAGTTGGTAGTATCCATCGACCAAGTCGAGCGCACTGAAAAAGGTGCAGCCGACCATGTTGTTCTGCAACACATCCTTTCTAGGAATTGGCGTGGACGCCGGGATCGTGGCTGCATTCAGCTTATTAAAGGCATGTACCATGCGCCCATTCCTATTGGGTTTCCTCACGCAAAACGTCGGAGACGAGTGTAGCGACTTGGACTCTCGTACTTTGCCTTCGGCATACTTGGCAGCGAAGAAAGCGTCGATCACATCGACCTATTCTTTTGGCAGCAGTCACTGTCGGGTAGTGCAGTACTTCGTACCGGGTACGAGATCGATCTCGGGTCGCACACCTCGATCCGGTGGCAGCTCCGTATGAGGATCATCGCTGACCACATCCGAGAACTACTTCAACAGAGGGTAGTATGGATCCGTGGGATCCTTGAGAATGGCAGAGCCATATCGCTGTTGTCTCTGCGAGACCCGCTCCTCCTCCAACACTTCAGGGTCCATGACCGAAGACGTGTTGAGGACCAGAAGGTCGTGTTCGCTGTGAATAAGGACCATCTCCTCGTAATCTCCCGCTTTGCGTGACTTCAGAAAGTCCACGTACGAGAGCTCCTCGAGCTCCAGAAGCTCGGATACCGTCGGAAGAGGGGCCAATTCCACTCCTTCCTTCCGCTTGCCCGTGAGGGCATCCACTACCACCAGAGACCTGTCTTGGAAGCAGGAACAACGACCTTCGTTGCCGATCTGGCGGGTGGCGCCTCGCCCTTGACCGCCTCAGTTGTGGGAGCCCCTGCTCGACCCTCGCGTGAGCTGCCTCAGCTCGAACGCCCTGCGTTGTGGGAGCCCCTGCTCGACCACCCCTAATTGTGCGAGCCTCAGCTTCAGCACTCTGCGGATCGCTTGCCTTACAAGCCACGGCGACACCGTCGTTCCCGATGTCTCCTCGAGACTCGTCACTTGTGACACCTACCGAAGTGCCCTGCACTCGAGAAGATGGTGACGGAGAGACGGACAACACTTGCTCGGCCGAGCCGGCAAAGTGTCGTTCGCCACAGGGCACCCGGTGCTCGTGCACAAACCCGTCGCGGGAAGAGGAGGGGACATGACCCGCCAATACTCTATCCTCAAAGGTTTATGACTAGCACCTATGGTGAGACTGCGCCAGTCTACGGTCCGTGCTTCATCAGCCACGGCATCCCGAGGATCAAATTATACCGCTCGTCCATGGCTAGGACAATGAACGGTTCAACCGAGTCAAAATCGTCAAATTTGACCGTCAAAGGAAGGAGGACCTTTCGTGTCGATACAATCGACCCGTCGCTAAGCGAACAGAAACATCTTCATTACGTTTAGAGTCTTCCACGGATCTGGCGTAAAATGCCATGTTCCTAGCCACACTGGCCTTCATCGCGAAGTTGTACGACACGCCGCAGTCGATCAGGACAGTCATGGTCTCCTCATACCCTTTGACGCTGGCGGTGACAACCACAAGATTGGATCTCGCGGAGGCCACCGAGAGACACAGTGTCGTCTCTGGAGCTGTTTCTCCTGGAGAAGGAGGTGGCCAGGCCACCACCACTCCTAGAGGAGGAGAGCCTCCCAGCAGGGCGCTCTGCGCCTACTGGGAGCCTTCGTTTTCCGCCGATGCGGACTCAATGACATTGAGCGCCGGCGCGTTCGACGTGACTGGCCCACGGCCTTGGCGCCATGAGTTGGTCGGACACTCGCGCCGGAAATGACCCGGTTCGTTACATCCCACAAGCAGCGGCCACTGGCCCTTTGCTTGCGCGGTCCGAGGAGCGACCCAGCAGACGAAATCTCCATGGGAGTCGGTCCTTCAGGAGCATCCCCACTCCCGGAGTGAGTCTGCGCCGAGCGGACACAATGATTTTCCGTCATGGCGATGTGGACCGCCTCGTTGAATGTCTTCGCTTGGCGACGGAACAGTACAGGACCTAGACGGACACAATCCATGAAGACTGTGACTTTAACGTCCTCGGAGAGGAGCGCCAGCCATGGCAGCTTCCAAGTTCTGGAGCTCCATGACGTAGTCTTGAAGCGTGCGCTTGCCTTGCTTGCATCGCAAGAATAGTGAGCGATAGCGATACGCCACATTGGCGAGGAGGAAGGTCGAGCGTAGCTCTTGTTCCATGAACGCCCACGAATGGAAGTATCCTGGAGACGAAGTCTCTCGAGCCATGGCCCACGCTCGAGCTCGACCTCCGAGGTTGGACTGGGCGAAAGCGACCTGCGCCCTTGTCGCGTAGATCTGCCCAGCGCTCAGCGCTATCTCGATATCTCGGATCCAGAAGACCAGGCTTTCCGATTTCTTGCCATCGAACTTTGGCACCGTCATCTTGACGGGTTTGGTGGAGCCATGTCGCGGCGTGAAAGAGCTCGGCTCGGCCGCACCGACTTGAGCTGCGCCTTGCGCTTCTGCTCGCATAGTCGCGCGAGCTGCTTCCTGCGCTGCAGTGCTCGTGGGCAATCAGGGACGACTCGTATTGCTCGAAGCGTTCCACGTGGGCCCTCTGCTGCTCAGCAGGAAGTAAGGTGAATCCAGCAAAGGCTACATCCCCCAAGAGGCTGACCATCTTCTCCAACGTAGCCCAGTGCGAATCCGTGAGATGAGGAACGTCCTGACGGGACGGCAGCCGACTCGGTGAGTCTTCCATACTCATCGAGAACTTGATTGTCGTACAATCCGCGTCGGTCGCGGGATTGACTACAAGTGCTACCAGGTGTGGCGGGGGTCACACGCACCTTGGGTGAGAGGAAGCGTTAACGCGCTAACCGCAGCAGACGCCGCGCGTCTCTGCTGTGAAGTAGTAAAGCCCTGCCTTTACTATCGCCTACGTTACCGGGTACCAAAGCGACTTGCGAACTTCCGGGTTAGAGTTAAACTGAATTTATTAATAACACTATTTTGGCTGTTTCCCTAGCTATGCTCTGCGCCACTCATCCGAGTGAGTGGCCCTCAACGGCCTTACTGCTTTAGGTTAACTAACGCGAATTTAGGTGCCGCAGTGTGTGCCACACATCCGTACTTAGCTGTTGATGCGAACTTAACAGCCGATGTGTGCACCACACAGACCCTGGTAATCCGATGACCAGATCCCGTTTGTCTGGGTCAAACCCTGTTGTCCTGGTCCCGCGCCATCAGCGCTAGCCACTGCGTGGCCCCGTCACATTAGCACTGACCACATAATCAAACGCTTGCATATGAATGTACAACGCACCGAAGCTCCTTCCGCTCGCTTGCCGACAGCTCAAACCAGTTTGGTTTCCCAGTGCTTACATTAATTCGATTAGAGTTTACGTCGCTGGTAAAACGATACATCTCACACAGATACTGCAT
>JAAVTI010000063.1:0-77345 GCA_011947335.1 Phytophthora constricta | reverse complement strand
GCCTCGTCATAAGTGCTCTTGTACTCGCTCAGCTATCGGGAGCCGTGTGGAACTCCAGTACTTCGGTTCAGCACCTCAACTACGGGCAGGACCCAGTACTTGGCACTTACAAGATTGTGGGCACGAATGATGTTCCTTACGCCGACCGAGTCGTCGCCTGCGTACGCTACGGAAAAGCTTATGAACCAAGAATTGTGAGTTCATTGCTTGCAAATGAAGGCGTGGATTCAGTCTTGGAGGATTCTACAGGAACGGCCTGCCATGGGTATAGACTCGTTGAGCGGCGAATTGGATCAATCACGGATGCGTTGGACTCGATGGCGTATGCGTCGTACGTCACTACTTGTAATCTCATCGCGAACACAATCGATTCCATCTTCGAAGCCTGCTCAGCTTTGGGTTATACAAATCTGACGCGTGATAACCTCAGGGTCGTGGAAAGTGCCACGAGCAATCGATTGTTCACACTTCGTGACACACTTCCCCTTCTTTTGATGCCGTACTGGGACAATGCTCAGCAAGGTCGTCACACAGTGCCCACATGGGATGGAGATGCGTGCGTGTTTCGGCTTGAAGACGCATATTTCGGTGGCGCTAATGGCGGTAGTGACTCGACAAAGGCAAGCTTTCGTGGAGTGAACCAGAATGTGCGCCAAGAACGCACTATTCAGTGGCTGAAGCGACCCGGAGGTGTTTGGCGAAATGGCTGGTATGAAGATTTGGAGGGTGATCGCTGGTTTTCGGATGTGACCAGCTCAACCAATTCAAGTCCATACTACATGATGTATCGAACGTTCGACATGCGAACTGGGCTCGAGATAAACTGCACTGAGCAGAAAGCCTGTTTGGCAGATCCACGACTAGATCGGTGGGGCTCAAAATTCACGACAGCAGATTACACCCGTGACCTGAACTCGATCACCATATCAAATGGTTCGTGGTATGGCCTTTTCAGATATGAAGCGGAAATGTTTCGGGCAGTGCGGATTGTTTACGACTGGGAAACGCTGGTATCAAACCTGTCTGTCGGTGTGGTCCTCGTCCGATGGATCATGTCTCTTGTAGCACTACACACGGGGGTTGTAAGAGGAGAGATCGAGTGCTTCGGTGGTGGAATCAGCTGCGTTGCCAGCTCGAGCAGTTTCGACTTGCTTCTCATTTCGATGGTGCCTCAACTCAAATTGATGCTTGCAGCGTTTTGGACGGTGGGATGTCGCTTTGAAGGAGAGCAACAAGGACTCTCGGAGTCTTGGTTCACGATCTATCCAGCAATTGCGCAGTTCATGTTAATGTACTTCAGCCTCCTCAATGTCTTGGCCAAAATCCTGCGCCGTCGCATGTCAGATGCTCTGTTTACCCCGAGTGTTGCCTCACTTTGCGTGCTGCACATGTTTCGCCGATTCCTGGCAGCTTCAGGCTGGTTAAAGGGCGTCGATGGTCGAGTACCCACGGTAGTCTTCTCCGACGAAGTCAACAAGCTGAATCTCATTGACTTTTTCACAACTGATCTTGCGTGGCGGATGAATGGGTGTGTCAGGTCGCTTTTTATCGTAAAGGTGATTGTGCTGGCGATCAACTTGCTGCCACTGCTGACAGCGCGCTCTTTTCCAGTTCGCAATAGAGCTACCAGGCGCAGTCTGCATGGCGTTGAGAAAGCACTAGGCGTCAGGGTGGACCAAATGGGAGGCTTGGGAATCTCTCCGCTCTATCTGTCTAGTGTTCCACCAACCCTGATGCTAGAGGCCAACACGACGGCTTCTTCCATTGACACCAAGGATGCCGTTGTTACCCCGTTCTTTCGCCAATCGACAGTAAAACACGTTGCTCGAAAATCTGCTGTGCTTCCACGTTTTTACATCAACAGCTACGAGCTCGTTCGTCTCGGATATCTCGTGTTCGGTGACCGATATGTTGTCACCTTCGACGAGTGGGACCTGCTGTCGGCGATGGCACCATTTCGCGAATATTGTCATCTCTGGAATCACCGTGTGCTTGTGTGGACGCTGACAGACGACATTGCGGATACGACCGACAAGGTCGTGGGCGGTATGCGTTCTCTAGTGGATACCAAGCCGGAGGTGTGGCGTCTAGATGATGAGAGATTGCAGAGCATTCATTGGTCGCGGGTGTCTTCTTGTGCAATTCAATGCTGAGAGGATCTGTGTTGCCATAGTCTTGTCGCCCTATGGAAAAATAATAGCTACACACCGCCGGCCGCATTAAGACAAAAAGTGAAGCCACAGAACTGGCAACGTATCCACGACGAACCGCGTTGATCACAATGTTGAAGTTGATGTCCATCGTCTCCAGCTTCTTTTAGCCCGTGGATACGTATTTATAGGCAAGGCTCCGACTTGGCAGCGAAGAAGCTTCATTCAACTCTGCTTCTTTGTCGACCGTGTCATCCACGCTGCTGGAACCATTCGCTTGGTCGTGCTTCCTCTCGCCGATGACCTCAATCGAGGCGCTGAATCATGGGCGTCGATGTATGAAAGGTGCGCAAAGGAGTGGTGGCAATCTTCAGACACGAAAGCTTGTGTTCTCATGCTTCTGTTAATATCTGTGAAAAGAGCTCGACCGGTTCAACCACCTGATGGGCTGGGCCTTCAAAAACCTGGACAGAGGAGATGCTCACGGTACGCACTGCAGTTGCTGTAATACCTCAAGATCAATGCCAGCAGTCTACCAGCAGTCTACTTACCATCGAGTGCGCTTCGACAGAGCTGTACACGCCACGCGACAACGAAGATCTCTCACATACCGCGTTTGGCGAGGCTGTAGAGATTCCAAGCGACTTCGTCGCACCTGTTAACGCTAACTCGAAGGCAGAATCACGACAGAAGGGCACGAATAATCACACTCGAATCTATGGCAAGCGAGCTACAGGGCCCATCGCTTCATCATCAGCTAAGACATGTCCAGCTGACAACCGGTCCTTGAAAACAGCAAGCGACAAGACTAGCCGTAGCAATGCATCCTCGCAGCAGTCCACTAGAAGGAAAGGGCACAGACTCTCAACTAAGGCCAACAAGCCTAAGCCCGAACCTGTCGACTTCGTGTATGACATCCACGTGAGGCGGAGGCTGCGCGAGCAGCTCGACGATGAGCGTCGACGTCTCCTGCAAGAGACAGCAGCACGGGAAGCCAAGCTGCGGGCCCAACACAAGTGGATCTTTGACCAGAACAGCAAAACTCCACCCAAAAGGAAGCAGGCGTGGGGCTCCAGCAGCAGCAGTCCAAGTGAAAGCTCCAAACCCCGAGCAGCCTCCGCACCCAGAAGACGCTCCAGTTCCAAGCCTGCAGCCAGCGAGCGCCACTTGTCCTTCGCCGCCAACGTGTCGGACTGGCGCGTCCAGACCGCCGCCGTGCGTAGCGCCGCGCCTGCTTCCCATGTGTCCAGCCTCTCCGACGACGTCGAAGCCTCCATCCGCGCGTTCGAGGAGCGTCTGTACAGCGTGAGCCTAGCCTAGAAATGAACGTGGTAAAATGACAAAAGTTGAAGCTTTACGCGGGAGCATGCAAGTACCAACTCTTGTCGTTTCATTAGGCCGTGCGCAGCGGCGGCGCCACGAGGATCACCACGTCGCCACGCACGAAGAG
Organism: Phytophthora constricta; assembly: GCA_011947335.1. NCBI lineage: Eukaryota > Oomycota > Peronosporomycetes > Peronosporales > Peronosporaceae > Phytophthora > Phytophthora constricta. The sequence goes on along the minus strand of JAAVTI010000063.1, from coordinate 73,745 downwards.
CATCTCGATGCTGCGCTTGGACTGCTTGATGAGCTCCTCGTACGTCTCCGGATCCAGCTCCTGCACCGTGATCGTCTCCTCCACGTCGCTCAACACCATGTTCAGGTGCTGGTCGTAGGCCTGCAGCACGCCGCGCAGCTCGCGGTCCCCACGGCACTTTACGTAGATGCGCTCGGCCACGCTCAGCTTGATCAGGTCCAGCGGCTCATCGATGGACGCCATGGCTGCAGCACTCGGTACGTCTTTAGAGAGAAAGCGAAAGTGAATGCGGAATGGCTCGCGCGTGCGGAATGCTCGTCGGATGCGGAATGGCCTTTCCGGCTCTTGTAGAGGGAGATTGCCCCCTGTTCTTATACACAACAGACCATCACTCTGATACCACTTGTGTTTTGTAAACCCTGGACCATTGGCCATTGCGCACTCACAAGAGCACCTGATCGAGCATGCGGGGCGAGAACGCGGGCGTGCTGGCCGCCATAAGCGACGTGAGCGACTCCGAGGACAGCGACGTGGAGCTGCTGCACGTCATGGACCCGTCGGACCCGCGCGCGCACAGGCCGGCGGTCGTCGTGCAGCCAACGCGGGTGCAGAAGGCGGCGCCGACCTCTCGCTGGGACTCAGACGGCCCTGAGGACGTCGGGGAGCCCATTGCGGTGTACAGCGACAGCGAGGACGAGCCACAGAAGGAGAAGAAGCATCAGGAGCTGCAGAAGCCCAAGAAACAGGCCGTGACGCTGTCCAAATGGGCGCAGACGCGCTTCCTGGTGCCCGCCAACCAGCGCAAGCTCCCGGAGCTGGAGGAGCCGCCGCTGGAGCCGCTGAACGACTTCATTCTGAGCGACTTTGGGTCCAGGTACAGAGGGGACGCCGACGTGGAGGTGGAGAAGGACGAGAAGGATGAGGACGAGGAGCTGGACGCGACGCTGCAGGTGGGCGCGCCGCTGTTTGAGGCGACGGAGAAGGAGGACGGAGAGAAACAGGACAAGAAGAAGAAGGAGCCTAAGGACGGAAGAAAGAGGAAGGAAAGCAGGTACTTTGTCACGGATCTGGCCACTAAGTGCTTCAACTGCGGCCAGATCGGACACATTGCCAATGTGTGCGTGAACGACAAGCTGCAACAGCCCTGCTACTACTGTGCGCTGCGCGGACACATGGCCTGGGAGTGCCCGAACTTGCCCTGTGCCAACTGCATGCAGCTGGGGCACCAAGAGCAGGTAAGTGTGGTGCTGCTCTTTGGCGGGGTTGTTTCAATTCTAATGCTTTGGATGTTGTTTCTATTGGTAGAACTGCACTAATCGGACTGTGGATTTGGACCCGTGTGGCATCTGCGGTCGCTCGGACCACGTGGACGAGGACTGCGAGAACGTTGGGAACCAGCAGTTGACGTGCATGGTGTGCACGGAAGTCGGCCACCTAAACTGCGTACCTGTGCCGCCTCCGGCTGACAGACTGGTGTACTGCCCCACTGTGCCGAAAATCACATGCTGCAAGAATGCCGAACTTACAGGGAGCCAGAAGTGACCAATTTCGCGACTCGGTCGGGTAGTGGTCGCACAGTGCAAAAATGCTTCGTGTGTCAGAGCCTGGGCACATCGCTGCGGAGTGCCCTGCCCGCCAGAACGGGTATGGCGGAGGCAGTTGCTTCAAATGTGGTGGTTATGGCCACTACGCTGCCGACTGCCGGAGCTCGAGCAGCAGAAGCAACAGCAGCAACGGCCGACGAATAAGTGGACGAAAGCGTGGAAGGGACGTCGAAGACGAGTACCCAGACTACAACGACTATGAGTACGATGATGATGAAGACTACTACGTGCATGGCAACTCCTCAAGGAGCAGCAAGAAGGACCGCAGTAGGGGCGGTTCTTCGCGGTCTCGTAGAGGCTCTAACAACCAAGGCAGCTCGTACCCGCGGTTGAATGAAGCTCTGCCAACAAGACCGCACCGAAACAATAGCAACAACAGCTACGGCGATCGGAGACGTCAATCGCGTCGGTAGACACCTAGATTCTATAGATATTGAAGGGGCTAATGTGGGCCTGCGCTTGATACAGTGACGGCCGACTCGATTGTATCCATGTCAGATCGGAGTACAAGGTTGCAGCCACTTGACGCTAGGGGATTTGGTGATGGTGCAGTTGAATCTATTTCCTCTTCATGAGTTTGGACACGTTGTCGTACAGCTTGAGGTCCGTGAATTTGGTGTCGAGCGTGGCGAGGCAGATGGCAAAAGCTTGGAGTGGACTCAGCGGATACTACAAACGCGAAAATTCACGCACCGGTCGTAAGAACAAATCCGGTTGACCACTACCAGACGACAAAAACTAACCTTGACATCCATGGTGAAGGTGCTTTTGTGACACCTGCACTGCACTCGTGGTCCAGGAGGCTGGCAGGATATTCGGCCAAACTGGAGCACCGTTTCGTCTCCATGGAACTGGAAAACAAGAAATGGTTAGTATCGCAAGGGATGGAGCAGCGAGTGTCGAGCGGGTATCTGACGTCGCTCTGCATCTGGAAATTCTTGATCGATGGCATGTTGACACGTCCACCGAAGTCAAGTACGTGGCCACCCGCTTTCTCGTCGTAGTGTGGTCGCTTGTTCTGCAACACGAGGAGTTTTTCCAGATCTATAGCGCTGCTGGCCTCGATGCGCTTATCTTTCCACGTCGCTACCGTGCCATTGAACTGGACGTGAGGTATCTGTGCGCTAAGTCTCCCGGGTCCCATTTCGTCGTAGGAAAACTCAACGGTGGCCAAGATATTGCGAACGCTCGCTTCCAGTGCTGTCTTCTCTGGACTCATGCCGTCGTCGTACACAACGTACTCGGAGCCTGACTGAAAGCCCAAAGTGTGATGAATACGGTTAGTGAGGCGAACAATTTGTCAATCCAATTCATGCGGCTGATAGTTAACGAACCCAGTTGCCTCGCAGCTTCCTATGTTGAGCGTGCTGCGTCGATTTGTCGGGTGCTGCTCCATCGTGAGCAGGTAGTTCGACGTCTTGCTGCTCGTTCGCTTTTGAGCGCACACTAAGAACTGTTTTCCCGACTCAAGGAAGAGGCGAAAAACTGGATGCAGTCGATTAAGACCTTGACGATCGCGCTCAACGTAGCACTATGTACAGCGTGCGGACAGACATTAATGATTGACGACCTCCACCGCAATACGATTATCGATACGATATTCAGACGTACGCGAATGGCAGGAGTACCCTTCGCAGGCGCTCGCATCACAAAGGTTCGGAGTGCGTCAATTTCTTTGCGTCTTGCTGCTACCAAAATGGCTTTGCCATTGATAGCTGTGCTTGGTGCTCCAAAAACTCGTGGTTTGCGTTGACGACGCGCGCTACAGGCAACAGATGAAGGTTAGTTGCTGCAAGCGACCGAACAACTACTGTCAATAATCGTTACCCTCGTGTTCGTGGTCGGAATCGTCCGAGTCGTTGGGTATTTTTCCTTCCGAATTATGGCTGCGACTAAAGCTTCGGCTACTACGTCGTGATGCGATCGTGTCGTCAGATCTCGGAAATGAAATTCGTCTTCTACGTGTACCGTCATCAGCAGCCGCTCCCAATGTAATGGTATCGTTATGCTGGATTGTTACCACTTGATCACGCTCGACGGCAGGTTTCGACACTCCTTTTCGGAGCTGCGAGTCTGTTTCTCAGAGTACTTTGACGGTGGCAAGGTCGTGTGACGGGGGTCAAGCGCTTTATTTTTCCAGCGATGGTGACTCGGAACGGTGAACTTCTCGTCTTCGTCGGAATCCTGCTGCAGCTCCGCCATCATCTGATCGTACGTCGCTGGCTGACTCTGTCGACTCATTATGACAATTTGTGGCTTTAGTAACTGGCAGCTTTCTGAGGACTGTTGCTCAGAGGAGTGTGTCCAAGCACAGTCGTTTCTGACAACGCGACAAATTTAGCGGCCGAAAAGGTGGTCAACAATGATGGCTGTTGACGGCGACGCTATTTCTTCTGGTCAGATTGCTTGGATTGTATTGGAGACTCCATGCAAAGTGAACTGACGTTGGTACTTCTTGATGGTCTCAGTGCTGAGCCGATGTTGGTCGGTATGATATCGTTGCAGCTGGGTTTGTTTTTGCTATTCTTGGAGCTTGGAAATGTGACGTTGGCAGCAATATGTTGATCTTGAACATGGTCGCTCAACTTACTGTAATTATGTGCTCGCACAAACGTTTGACTTGTCAAACGTTTGTGCGAGCACATAATTACAGTAAGTTGCCAATAGTTTGTGGGTTGTGGAACAACACGAGTTGTTCCACAACCCACAAACTATTTGGCATAACTCCACTTACTGGAGAGAAAACTGTGTGTATTGGTGGCGTGTGAATGTTGCGAATGGCTCGTGGAAATTGCATGGTGCAATGAGACTTTTAGGCAAGTCTTGCAATCCCGATGTTCAATTCCCCTTGACCTGTATATTCAGGTAGCTCAGGTCCGAGCCGTCGAAGTCGGTCCCAAGAAAACCCTTTCACGAGAGAGTTGCCTCAGCTTTAACCGCTCGAACATGGAGAAAGGAAGACGATGCGAGCGACTGCGTTAGCAGTGACAGGAGTCTGCGAATTGCAGCAGCACCATTTTCAGCCCAAAATGAAATCAAATGAAGAATCTGAGACGTAATTGTCGATACCTTCTTCTTGTGGTTCGCTCATGGCTCATTCGGAATGGCATTTTATTTGGTTCACCTTCGCAAAATCTAACGAAAATTAAGTTCTAGACGCGCGACCTAGGAACATAACGATTTCAGAACGCCCAGTCTAGTACTAACAAGCACATTATTGTCGGTCCGCCTTGAGTACACTCTTGTACTCGCCTCGGTTAATCCGTAGTCTGTCAAGGTCTCACCATATTTTTGCTTCTGTCCTTGATAATGCTTGGGAATGACCACGTCACCTCAGATCAGAATGCCCTTTTCCATTTTTACGCTTTGTATTCTCTCCAACACCAATCAAAGGTATTCTCCACCGTGACAAGTGCATCAAGGTCTCTTGTGACCATTCATGTTCGTACGCCTTTGCATTGCTTCCAATACCAATGCCGTTGTCGACAGAGTTCTCTCCAAACTACTATCCGTATGTACCAACATGAACGATTCGACGTGGTGGTCCGCCATTACGTTGGACTCCCATCTCGCTGTCCGAGCAGGGTCTCTGAATTGAATATTGCACCGTTCTTTGCGAGCAGCTGGAAAACTGCTGAGGATCGGCTCCACTGCCATTCCATTTGCCACCGAGCCTTGGGCTCCGTTCACCATCCCGTTAAGTCGCATCTGGCTCGCTTTGTGCCCAGCCCATGATGCATTGGCTCAATTTTGCACGATGTGCGGTTCCCCATGCCATTCCTGCATTGCGTTCATTGCGTTGCGTTCATTCTGCAATTGGATTCGTGTCGGAGACCGTCACACAGGAATTCGACAACGACTCTACCAGCTTCCAGAATCCGGTTCAAAAACACCATCGACCATGCAGGTTTTCAAGACACTTCTCATTGTGGCCACCCTGGCCTTGGTGCACGTGAACGCCAACGATGCCGACCAAAAGGAGCAGCAAAAGCAAATTACCGACAGCGACTCGGCCTCGGAACCGGCCGACAACACCCCAACTCCGACCGAAAAGGGTTACAGTCTCAAGGAGATCAACTTTCAGTCGGGCGATATCGCGGACGAGAAAGATAAGGAGGACGAATCCAGCAGTACGTTGCTCGTTGTGGGGGCTGTGGGTGCCTGTGCTGTGGTCGGCGTACTCGCTGCCGTGTACGTCAAGCGCCGAAGCGAGGAGGAGAAAATGCCTGGTGAGATTTTCACTATCGACGACAAGAACTCGGTGCTGTAAACAGGGTGAAGTCTGGACGCGCGGGTCGCGCTCTGCAGACGATGTCTTATTACGTTGGTAGCATTAAGTTACAATTGAAAAGTGTGGTGTGATCGATAACAAGAGCTGGTGCTGCGTCTGGAATGTCACGTCGGACTTCTGCAGCGAAGTCACCTACCATGAATCACTTAGTCAAGGTAACGAAGTAACTTATGCACTGACACGAGGTTGTGCTGTAGACAAACGAATGCAACCACTTTTTTCTTTTACTAGTTCCAAGTTGTACGTCGTTTGCCGTCTTCAACACGGAGTAAGAAAGTAAAAAATTGTTCCACTGCGAGATTAGCTCGAAACCCCCGCCTACTTTTCGTGGAGTGCATGTTAACTAGGAAGTTTTGCAGCTTCAAGCCCAACTAGCATTGAATAGCACAAGCAGATACCCACCACCAGGGAATTGTCTTCAATTTTGCGTCATCGAGACGCCACATTTCAGGATCCGTTCTCAACAGAGATCGCATGCCTACTACTACCTGGCTCTCAATACTCTTGACGCTTTTTAGCTTCCACACGAGTACACGGTGACTCCAAAAGTGGTGAAATGACTGAAAAGGAGCCATCGACGACACCAAATCCCATTCATCGAACGTGACCACGTATTGATCTCCAAACACGAGATAGCCCAGGCGAATTAGCTCGTAGCTATTCAAGTATACTTGTGGTGGCGTTTTAGTAGCCTCTGGTGCAGGAACTTGTTCAGGACTTTTCTCTCGAAAAGACGGAGATACTGCACTACCTTTTCTACTGGTTGAGGAAGCTCTAGCTTTTACCACCGGTGGGTCAAAAGCAGTGGTAAACATGTAGACGGGTGATAATCCCAAACCACCCACTTGATCTGCTCGAAGTGCCAGTGCTTTCTCGATCCCCTGCAGAATGCGCCTGGTGTTTCGACTGGATACAGGAAATGACTTGGAGACCAGTAGTGGCAGCAAGTTGATTCCTAGTACAACGAGTTTTGCGACGAACACCAACATGACACGTCCATTCATGCGCCATGCAACGTCCGTCGTAAAATAATCAATGAGCTTAAGCTTCTTCACCTCGTCCGAAAACACGACGGTCGCAACTCGTCCATCGACGCCCTTCAACCAGCCTGAAAATGCCAATTCTCCACGAAAATAATGAAGCAAGCACAGCGACACTACTGTGGGTGCAAACAATGCATCTGACATGCGTCGACGTAGAATCTTAGCAAGTAGATTAAGCAAGCTGAAGTACAGCATCACTAGCTGAGCGATTGCTGGATACACTGCAAACCACGCTTGAGAAAGTCCGTATTGCTCACCTTGAAAGTTACAGCCAACAGTCCAAAACGCTGTCAGAGTCATTTTCAGTTGCGGTAGTAGCGAGAACAGCAACATCATGAACGTTTTGGAGTTCGAGACGCAGCCGATACCGCCACCAAAACACTCGATGTCCCCCTTATAGCCCCCGTATGCAGCGCTACGAGTGATACGATCCAACGGACTAACACGAGGCAAACCGACACGTTTGATACGAATGTCTCCCAGTCGTACATGATCTGCATGATTCGCACTTGCACGCCTTCATATCGGAAAACTCCGTACCATGAGCCATTCCCAATTGTAATTGAGTTCAAGTTGCGAACATAGCTCGATGCGACGAGTTTTGAACCCCACCGCACAAGTCTAGGTGTTGCCAAACAATCTTCCTGCTTAGTGCAATTCTTTTCAAGCCCCGTCGACATGTCAAACATTCGATACATCATGTAGTACGGACTTGAATTCGTGGAGCTTGCCACGTCGGAAAACCAGCGTCCTCCTTCTAGGTCCTCGTACCAGCCATTTCGCCAAACACCTCCAGGTCGTTGCAACCATTCGATAGTACGATCATGGCGAATCGATTGATTGACCCCTCGAAAACTAGCAGTATTACTCCCGCCATTTGCACTACCAAAGTATGCATCTTCGAGACGAAATACACACGAGTCTCCATCCCATGTTGGTACTGCGTGACGGCCATACTTTGAATTGTCCCAATATGGCATGATGAGCACTGGCAACGAGTCTAGAAGTCTGAACATGCGGTTGCTCGTCTCACTTTCTACTACTCGTAGGTTATCTCGTGTCAAATTTGTATAACCCAAAGCGGAGCAAGCATCATGGATAGAATCAATCGTGGATGCAATGAGGTTGCAAGATAACTGGTACGAATCATAGGCAGCCGAGTCGAGTGAGTCCGTGTTTAATCCGACTCGCCGCTGAACGAGTCGATACGCGTTGTGAGCCATTCCCGTCGAGTCCTCTATGATAGCTTCAACTCCTTCATTCGCAAGCAACGAACTCACAACTCTCGGTTTATATATTTTTCCGGACTGAACGCAGGCCACAACGCGATCAGCGTATGGGACGTCATTCGTGCCGACAACATCATAAGGTCCAAAAGCTGGGTCATGTCCATACGTAACATACTGTTGAGCGGAGGTTGAGTCCCAGACAGCTCCAGATAGTTGAGCAAGTACGAGAAAAGTTATGAACAAGCACGTGGTCCAATGATAAATGGCACAGATAACTTCACGAGTGATTCGTCGAGGCCTTGATATCAGCATTTTCCCGGTAGGACAAAATCCTTGGACTTCTACGTCTCGTGTGGTGGGATATGGTGTCTGCTTGGGATTTGGTAAAACGCGGGTCTTTTGACGATTCATCGACATCGAAGAAAGCAGCGATACTGTCAGTGTAGTTGCCACACACAAAGGAATTCTTCAAGAACTCACGCACAAAACCTCCCATTGACACCCACGAACTATAAAAAAACGAACGAGATGTTTGGCGCTAGTCGATGAGAATAACATGCGATATCGATGTCACTGAAACCAAGAAGGCAACTAATAACGCGTCGATGAAACAGCCTCTAAACATCTCGAGACCAGTCACAATAGCTATAAAAGAGATCAATCCCCGCAGAAAAGTGCAACTACATGTCCAAAACTGCACATTACGCCCCAGAAGTACTGTGCAACAGATCCATGTGCGGGCAAAAAAAAACATTCCAGCCCAGGAAGCAAAAACAACGTCATCTCTTATTAGCCGTATCTCACTCAACATTGAATTGCGCATGAAGATACACGCCACCACGGAATGCTCTGCAGTCTTTTATCGTCCAACCGCCACATCTCGGGCTCAGTTCTTAACAACGTTCGCAAACTTCTTTGTGCTTTGTCGTCCGTATTTGTAGTATCAGCTAGTACCCAAACGAGCACTCGGTGGTTCCACAAGTTGCAAAGCGAACGGAGAGGTGCCATCGACGACAGCTGATCCCATTCATCGAAAGTGACCACATATTTGTCCCCATACACGAGATAGCCAAAGCGGATCAGCTCGTAGCTGTTTATGTATACTTGCGGAGGTTTCTGAGATAACTCTGGCGCAACACGAGCTTGCTTCGACATTGTATTTCGACAAGAGGGGATAACTTCATTCGCTCTGGTGTTGTACGATGTCGATACTGTTTTTCTGTTTACCTTAGACAAAGTGTTTGGAGTAAACAAGTAGATCGGTGAGAGTCCCAACCCACCTACTTGATCTGCTCGTAGTGCCAACGCCTTCTCAATTCCATGCAAACTTCGTCTCGTCCTTCTGTTGGGGACAGGAAATGAACGTGCTATTAGCAGTGGCAGCAAGTTGATCCCAAGCAGAGCTAACTTGACGACGAATAGCAACTTGACACGCCCATTCATCCTCCATGCAATGTCCGTCGTAAATAATCGATAAGTTTAAGCTTTTTGACCTCGTCCGAAAACACGACGGTAGCCACTCGACCGTCAACGCCCTCCAACCATCCTGACGATGCCAATTGTTCACGACAATAGTGGATCAAGCAAAGTGCCGCTACGGTTGGTGCGAAAAATGCGTCTGACATGCGCCGACGTAGGGTCTTGGCCAACACATTAAGCAAACTAAAGTACATCAACATCAATTGAGCGATCGCTGGATAAATAGAAAACCACGCCTGAGAAAGTCCGTATTGCTCGCCTTGAAAGTTGCAGCCAACAGTCCAAAATGCTGTCAGCAGCATATTAAGCTGCGGCAGCATCGAAATCAGTAGCAAGGAAAATGTATTCGAGTTGGAGACACAGCCTAATCCACCTCCAAAACAACCGGCGCCGCCCCTTAAAGACCCCGTGTGTAGTGCCACGAGCGACATTATCCATCGAGCAAGTACTAAACTCACTGACACATTCGATACCAATGTCTCCCAATCATAAGCGATATGCATCGTCCGCACTAGCTCACCTTCATATCGAAAAATGCCATACCACGAGCCATTTGCAATAGCGATCGAGTTCGTGCTGCGAGCATACGTCGAAGCCACGAATTTCGCCCCCCACCGCGCCATTTTTGGAGATGGTAGACAGTCTTCCTCGTTGAAGCAATTCTTTTCAACCCCCGTCTTCATGTTAAACACTCGGTACATCATGTAGTACGGACTTGAATTTGTAGAGCTCGTAACATCCGAAAACCATCTTCCGCCCTCCAAATCCTCGTACCAACCATTCCGCCAAACGCCTCCGGGTCGTTGCAACCACTTTATAGTGCGGTCATGACGAACCGATTGATTGACCCCACGAAAACTAGCTACGTCACTACCACCATTCGCATTTCCAAAGTACGCATCTTCTAGTCGAAATACACACGCGTCTCCATCCCACGTTGGTACTGCATGACGACCATATTGTGAATTGTCTGAATACGGCATGACAAGTATTGGAAGTGAGTTGGGGATCTTGAACAACCGATTGCTTGTTGCATTTTCGACGATCCTGAGGTTGTCCATCGTGAGATTAGTGTACCCCAGTACCAAGCAAGTGTCGAGAATAGTGTTGATTGTCTCTGCGATGAGCTTACATGAGATTCGATGTGAATTCAATGCTGCTGAGTCCAAGGAGTCAGTGGTTGATCCGACTCGCCGCTGAACGAGACGATATCCGTGCCGTGCTGTACCAGTCGAGTCCTCCAAAATGGCCTCGACTCCTTCATTTGCTAACAAAGAGCTCACAGTCCTCGGTTCGTAGTTTCGACCATAGCGAACGCACGCCACAACACGATCTGCGTATGGAACGTCATTCGTCCCCACTATTTGGTAAGGCCCGAGAAGAGGGTCGTGCCCATACGTCAAGTACTGACTTGAGGTGGTCGAGTTCCAGACAGCTCCACTTAGCTGAGCAAGCACAATTATGCTTATAAACAGACATGTGAACCAATGGTATAAAGCACCGATAACTTCTCGAACTATATGTCTGGGCCTTGAAATCAGTGATTTCGTCGTCGGACTGAACCCTTGAGTTTTTACGTCTTGAATTGTTGGATATGGCGCCTGCTTAAGCTTCGGTGCAACTCGAGATTTTTGACGTTCCATTGCTTGACTGCTCCAATGAAGTGATGTGAGGACTGACATGGACCGCCTAAAAATGCTTGTGCATTGTTTCGAGTAAGCAGCTTGGAATAAATAGAGCGAAGAATTCTTATCTTGCCTTCCCGTTTCTTCGGGTGTCATTTCTTCATGCCTATTAAGATTAACAAGTCTGTGTAAATCCCTCAGGATGGATTGAGTTGATCATTTTTTTCATGTTTAGCTTAACCCATTCAGCACCTAATAGCACACGAAGATATTTGCCACCACGAAATACTCTGTAGTCTTTCGTCATCCAACCGCCACAATTCTGGCTCAGTAGCTAGCAGTTCTCTCATACCAACTTCTGCTTGACCGCTCGAATTTGTAGTAGCATCTTTCAGTTTCCACACTAGCACTCGGTGATTCCACAAGTAACAATACAAACGGAATGGTGCCATCGCCGACAGTAGATCCCACTCGTCGAAGCTGAGGATGTATTTGTCCCCATACACGAGATAGCCAAGGCGGACAAGCTCATAACTGTTTAAGTACACATGTGGGGTAAGCATTACGGAAGTTGGTACAATGTCGCTCTCCCTCAGTTCTTGGTGAATTGGCATGGATGTGGTTTCTTGCGTCCCAATTTCAGGTGTAGCAACGCTGCGGCCTTCAGCTGAAGTGCTTTCTTTGGTTCAGCAGAAGTGAGATAGACTGGCGAGCTTCCTAAACCCCGACTCGATCCGCCCGGAATGCCAGTGCCGTCTCAATTCCACGTAAAATTCGTCTGGTTTGTCGGTTCTGTACAGGAAATGGTCGTGCCATTAGCAAGGGCAAAATATTAATGCCCAGCACAAGCAGCTTCGTGATGAACATTGACTTAAATCGTCCATTCATGCGCCATGCGATGTTTGTGGTAAAATAGTCAAGGAGTTGAAGTTGCTTGACCTCGTCGGAGAACACAACTGTGGCTTCTCGACCGTCAACATCCTCTATCCAAGATGCTGCTGACAATTCTATGCGAAAGTAGTGCAGCAAACACAAAAACACCACTGTAGGAGCCAACAGCGCGTCTGACATGCGCCGCCGCATGATCTTGGCAAGCATATTGAGCAGACTAAAGTACATCAGCATTAGTTGGGGAATTGCTGGATAAATCGTCGACCAAGCCTCCGTGAGCCCGGATTGTTCGCCTTCGAAGTTGCAGCCGATCGTCCAAAACACAGTCAGCATCATTTTAAGCTGCGGTAACATCGAGAGCAGCAGCAAATCAAAGGTTTTACACTGCGAGACACAACCGATCCCACCACCAAAATTCACTATCTTTCCTCTGAGGACTCCTGTATGGAGCGCGACAAGCGATATTACCCATCGGAGGAGTACCTGGCCGACATACAAGTTTGAAACCAGCGTTTCCCAGTCATACTCGACGTGCGTCGTCACCACCTTTTCTGCTTCATATCGAAATATCCCATGCCACGAGCCATTTCCAATCGTAATCGAGTTCAGGCTGCGAAAGCAGCTCGATGTTACGAGTTTGGGACCCCATCGAACACTATTAGGAGCTGGTAAGTAACCTGCGGCCTCTGAACTATTCGTCTCGATCCCCGTCTTCATGTTAAACACTCGGTACATCATGTAGTACGGACTTGAATTGGTGGAGCTCGTAACATCCGAAAACCATCGTCCGCCCTCCAAATCCTCGTACCAACCATTCCGCCAAACACCTCCGGGTCGTTGTAACCACTTTATAGTGCGGTCATGACGAACCGATTGATTGACTCCACGAAAACTAGCTACGCCACTAGCACCATTCGCATTTCCGAAGTACGCATCTTCTAGTCGAAAGACGCACGCGTCGCCATCCCATGTTGGCACTGCATGACGAGCCTGCTCTGCATTGTCCCAATACGGCATGATAAGCACTGGCAGCGAGTTAGGGATTTTGAACAAACGATTGCTAGTGGCACTCTCGACAACCCTGAGGTTGTCTGTCGTCAAATTCGTGTATCCCAGAGCGGTACAGGCATTAAAAATGGAGCCAATCGTACTTGCAATAAGGTCACACGATGTCTCGTACGATGCATACGCCGCCGAGTCCAGTCCATCTGTCATTGATCCAACTCGCCGCTCAACAAGGCGATATCCATTTCGTGCCGTTCCTGTTTCGTCCTCCAAAATGGCGTCGGCTTCTTTATTCGCTAGCAACGAGCCCACGATTCTTGGTTGATAGCTTTTACCGACGCGAACACAGGCGATAACACGGTCGGTGTAAGGGACGTCGTTGGTCCCAACAATTTTGTACGGTCCTAGAAGAGGGTCACGCCCATATCTGAGGTGTTGAAGCGAAGTTGTCGAGTTCCAAATGCTTCCAATAAGCTGAGCAATCACTAGTGTGATAATGAACAGGCAAGTTGTCCATTGATAGAGGGCGTTTAGCAGCTCTTGAGCTTTTCGCCTGGGCCGCGGTGCTAGTTTTTTCTAGAGGGGATGGAGACATCAGGCTCTACATTTCGCGGCCTTGAACATGGAGTTTTCTTGAACACCGGAGCTACAGGAGATTTTCGTCGCATCATCGATATCAACGTAGAGCGCATCACACCTCCCGACTCACCTCCGACGACGAGCAATTCAAGTACTGGCAAGGTGGCTAATAAGAAAGAAAAACGTAAATGATGCCTGGCCGTGGTTGCTAAGAATACAGGGACGAGTTGCAAGTGTTAGGGTCTGTTTTGATCTTGTGCACGAACTGAACTTTGGAAGGAAGTATCTGGGCAAATTTGGGATGGCGAGTTTTCTTGTCGAAAGTGAATGCTAATAACCAACCGAGTTTGTATGAGGACGCGATCACACCGTGCCTGCAATTGATTAAATTGGAGGCGACGTTGTACTTAATATGGGCCTTACTACTTCTGCATGTCATTCTTCACCAAGCTGCTAAACATTTTCCAAGCCAGCATCATGGATACACATAAATGTCTACGAATCTCTGGCAAAAACGAAAAGTATGCCAAAGCGCTACCGTTCCACTAGCCTCTGCAGCTTTGAGTTTGCCAGCCCCGATTTGTATAGCGCACGATGAAACTTGTCGCCACGGAATCCTCAGCAAACTCTTGTCATCGAACCTCCACAACTTGTTAATCAAATCATACTCAATTTATCCAACCGCCAGAACCAAGACTCGGTACCCAGCAGATATCGCTTTTTTCATGTGTCCTTGGATAGTAGCTTCTAGAATCTACACCAGCACGCAGGGTGAAATGACGAGAAGCATGCCGTCGACGACGGTAGATCTAGATCACGTATCGGTCTCCATGCTCGAGATAGCTGAGGCGGATAAGCTCATAGCTTTCAAGCATTTGTACGAAGGAATCAGCGTGAAGTTTGAAGAAATACTCGTTGAATCTCTGCAAAAACGGAGTGGTTATCTTTTCTTCCCTACCAGTTGGCATCAAATTAGGTGCTTCTAAACCAGCACCACCAGACACGTTGACGAATGATTCACCTCAATTCCTCTCAATTTGGGGCCCTTTGTGAAGCAGAAATGAGCGTGTTGTCAGCAATGAGATAATGCTGATTCCCAGCAAGACCAGCTCAACGATAGAAAACATTTGACATGAGTTCCAGCTTGACCTCTTCCGAATGGACGGCAGTCACGACTCGACCGCCAACGCTCCCTAACCAACCTGACGATGCCAGGTCGCTGCGAAAATAATGCATCAACTACAGTATCGCCACCGAAGGCGCAAAATGTCCATCTGACATGCGCCAACGTACAGTAGATGTTGGCCAACACACCAAGCAAACTGAAGTACATCACCAATAATTGAGCGATCGCACGATCAATAATGAAAGTCAAATTGTTCACGTTGAAAATGCATACCGGTATTAACATCGAAATCAGCAGCAAGGAAAATACTTTCGAGTTGGAAACACAGTCAATCCCACTCAAGTCGTATGCAACACATATCGTTCGCACTTGGTGATGAATAGAGGAGCTTGAGTTCCAGACGACGCCACCTACAAAGAAGCAGGTGAACAACGTGGTAGACTACACCGAGATTGTCACCTATGGAGTCAACCTACGTCTACGAACTTTACGATCGGCATCCACACACGTCTAGTGGGTCGGCTTCGACAAGAGTAGTATGGCATTTCGTTGCTTTCGATCCGATGGTGTTATGCGGAAACTATTCGTCAGTGTGTAGTGAGTCCCAGACCAGAGTGATTTTAACATTGGTACTTTGCTTAATGATTTTGTGTGATCAACCGAATCGCACCGCCTCAAAGCGGACTTCACATCGTGTGACCCGAGTGCTGAAATACCTTCCTGCCCATCTCGCTCATGTCGAGCTCCGTAGCCACCACCGGGACGTGTTGACGTACTCCTTCTCAAAAGAATATGCCTTGTACGCGGACTACTAATTAATTCTAATTAAGAGCTAACCTCCGTCACAACGAGACTATCCAACAACATCAGACTGCTGCATCGAATCTCGCAGAAAAGGCCATGTGAGCATTGCTGCGGCTTGAAAGCAGCTGGTGACGGTCCCTCCTTTCCTTGCGGAGACTTTGACAACGTCTCCAGTCGATCGACTTGTCCACTATGACGAGCAGATTCGATGCACTGGCCGAGGCAGTGATTCAAATTCAAACTAGCAAAGCTGCAAGTGACAACCATCAAACGCGCTCGACGACGGTGACCTCGTCCGGTCGGTGGTAACCACCGTGGTTATCTTCGGGTGTTAGCTGTGTCGGGTGCCCTGGATCGTAAGGTCCGCCAAGACACCGAGCGTTTACAGGTAGCCCCCGCTGTTTTTCAGAAACCAGAGGAGTGCTCCTCTCATCGCTGCGGTGGCCTTGCACACGATCGTGCTGTTGCAGGTCATGCCTCGGGAGCTGCAAACCAGCAAGTGAGCACGGCCTGCCGTCGCCAATGTCTCGGACTGCATCAACCACAGCAAGTCGCGCTCTGGTTCTTGCACCCCGTTCGTGACACGACCATGTAAAGGAGATCGGGCGATTTTAGTCCAGGATCTGTTGCTCCCCATACAGTACCTGTAGCCTCGATGCTCACCACCACTCTGGTGGTCTGAGCGCTGAAATTTGCTTCGCTCCATCGGCTGTCCACGCGAGCACTCGACGGCCGTGAACGTCGTCCTGGGCGTGTTTGATGTAATGCGCCTAAGGAGCACCAAGAAGATGGTGCGGAGCTAAGAGGACGTGGACTATTAATAAGCGTAGCGACCAGTACAATGTAAATCGATAGCCGCTGTATGTGAGTCAGCGCTGCGCGCTGCGTGTGACAACGCCGCTTGATTATGAAAGTTGTTGTGCGCAACCGCACGACGTGAGCGGATGGCACTTTTGGGCGTTGTGGGCGTTGCGTTCCGATTCCTCTTCCTCCGTTTCTACAGCATCACTCGCCTCCAGTTCTGCGGCCTAGAGGACGCTGATCCTTGCTGCAGTACCGGCTGGGGGCTGCAAAGTGGCATCCGCTCGCTGAGGCGGCCGCATCCTGTGAGCTCGTTGCAACTCGCCCTCAACTTTCTCGCTGACGCGCGGATAGCGCTGGCAGAGGATCCCGACACATGGTCAGTGCGATCTGCCGCCTGGTCGTTCAAGAGACCAAGAGCCTGGCCCGGTTCAACTCAATCGAAGGAGCGAGAGATCTCGCCAGTCATCTGGCCCTGCAAGCTGTCTGCAACGCAACACGGAACTGAACAAGTCTCTCGTGCTCGCCACATTTAGTAGCTCGAATGACAGGAAGCCACCAAGAATTCAATGTCGCCGACACCTTTTCAGCCGTTTTTCCAACGTCATTGAGCTCGGTTCGTGGGCTGCACGTTGCAGGCCAACCGACTTGACCGACCACATCCGTTTGCCACCAAAAGCTCAATACTGGTAAACGATTGACGCCGTTGCAACGGGTGCAAGTCTCACCAAACTGCTTTGATCTATTGCACTGTACAGTACCATGTAGTCGTGGTGCGTTGAGCATTGAGCATGGTGCGCCCATCAACTTGTTGGTTGATCAATTGATTTGGTTTGGTCGTTCTGGGCCATCCGCAATGGTCCGTTCTCCACCGGCGGCTGGGCCAGCGCGTTTGGGTGACTGTCGCCAGCCGTGTGTGCATTGGAGCCTCGAGGCAGGGACGGGCGGCGGGAGCGATGGGGCTGCGTGGACTCTACATGTTAGACGCGTCTGCACCAGCTCCGTTGGGACGACACTGAGCGTATACACTTTCGTTGCCTATCCGGTCGACCATACAAATCTCAAGTACATGCCGCTTTATCCGGACAAGTATACCTTCCATTTTCCCAGCTGGCTCCGCCAGCTGAGAAGGGCGCTCCGCCCAGACCCTTTGGACTGACTCTTTTCTCTACCCCAGCTCCGGGAGATATCTGCACGCTGGGCACAAAGAGGTTGTGGTTGGAGCCAATCCCAAGTCCGCTCTTGACGTGCGCTCTGCTTGGCCTCATTCTGCAATTGGACTTCTGTCGAGGAGCGATCAGAGAGACAGAGAGACAGTCAGTTAGCCAGACCTTAGAAACAGGATGAAGGTCGCCAAGGGACTCGTCCTCGTCGCTGTGCTGTGCGTGGCCAGCGTGAACGCCATCGACTTCGAGTCGGACGTGACGCAGTCGCAGACGCAGACGCAGGATGTCGGCACCGTCGCTCCGGCCGGTTCCATTGCCACGTCCACCGCCGCGTCGGCCGGTGCCGTGGACTCGGCCTCGTGCAGTCAAGAGTTCTCGACTGCGGGCAGTGAGGACGTCGACACGGGCAGCGACGTGGCTGGCGCCACGGACTCGGCCTCATGCAGCCAGGAGTTCTCGGTTGCTGGAAGTAGCGACACGGATGTGGCTGCTTCGGGTAGTGACTGCAGCCAGGAGTTTTCGGTCGCGAGCAGCGAGGACTGCTCGAACGAGTACGACATTGCTGGCTCGGACTGCTCGAACGAGTACGACATCGCCGGCTCAGACTGCTCGAACGAGTATGATATCGCCGGCTCGGACGACTGCAGCAACGAGTACGACATTGCTGGATCAGACGTCGCCGGCTCGTCGGACTCGACGACGACCACGGGCACGTCAACGGGCACGGACACCTCGACGGGCACGTCAACGGGCACGGACACCTCGACGGGCACCTCCACAGGCACGGGCACGGACACGTCCACGGGCACGTCTACGGACACTTCGACTGGAACCAGCACGGACACGTCCACGGGCACCTCGACGGGCACGGGCACGGACACGGGCGCAGACACGTCCACGGGCACGGACACGTCTACAGGCACGGACACGTCCACGGACACGACCACGGACACCTCAACGGGTACGGACACGTCCACGGGCACCTCGACGGATACGGGCGCGGACACGTCCACGGACACCTCCACAGGCACGGAGACGTCGACGGGCACCTCGACGGACACGGGCGCGGACACGTCCACGGACACGTCCACGGGCACCTCGACGGGCACAGACACGTCGACGGGTACGTCCACGGGCACGGACACGGGCGCGGACACGTCCACGGGCACCTCTACTGACACATCCACGGGCACCTCTACTGACACGTCTACGGGCACCTCTACTGACACATCCACGGGCACCTCTACTGACACATCCACGGGCACCTCAACTGGCACTTCGACGGGCACGACCACGACGAGCAGCTCCACGGGCACCAACACTGGGGTGGACGCTTCCTCGGATGAGGATTGCTCTCAAGAGTACGACATTGCCGGCAGCGACTGCTCTGAAGAGTATGACATTGCTGGCTCAGACTGCAGCCAGGAGTACGATATCGCTGGCTCGGACTGCAGCCAGGAGTACGACGTCGCCGGCTCGGACTGCAGCCAGGAGTACTCCGTTGCTGGCAGCAGCGACACCGCTACTGACTCCGCTTCATGCAGCCAGGAGTTCTCTGTGGCTGGTAGCAGCGACACTGAGGCTGCTACTGACTCTGCCTCGTGCAGCCAGGAGTTCTCCACCGCCGGAAGTGAGGACGTCGACACGACCTCGACCGAGTCCTCGAACATTGAGGCTTCGGGCTCAGACTCGGTGCTCACGGCTTCCCCGTTGTGTCGAGTTCGTCGTTCAGTGGCAGCACCACTGCTACGACCACAACCACTGCTGCTAGCACTGCCACTGCCAGCTCTTCGGGTGGTGATGTGACCCAGCAGCAGACGGCGTTCAGCGCGAACGCCGTGGGGTTCAAGTCGGGTGACGACGACTCTAGTGCGTCTCCCACGCTTCCGATCTTTGCTGCTGTTGGCGCCTGCGCTGCACTTGCCGTGGTCGGTACGGTGTACATGAAGCGACGGAACAGCAAGAAGACGAAGAAAGCGTCGAGTGACATTTTTACCGTCGACAAGAACTCGGCGCTGTAAACGGAGCCGAGAGAGACCCCGTGTGTCGTGTCGTGAAGCACCATCTCGGTACTAGTGAATGAGAAGACGTTGGAAGACCTCCATCGAGAGAACGAACCGAAAGGAAGTGAGTGTGAGTGCGTTACCATTGTATCTGAAGAAGTACTATGTGGTTTTCGAGTATTTTGAAGCTGACTCTGAGCTCCAGTCTCTACTCCCGCTCGC
This sequence comes from Phytophthora constricta, assembly GCA_011947335.1. Taxonomy (NCBI): domain Eukaryota; phylum Oomycota; class Peronosporomycetes; order Peronosporales; family Peronosporaceae; genus Phytophthora; species Phytophthora constricta. The sequence continues at coordinate 53,898 of JAAVTI010000063.1, read as the reverse complement.
TTGCCGAACGCGTCGTGTTGTGTGTGTGTCGTTCTTCTTCGTCAGACCATTGCGCCGCGTCTTGGGCTCGTGTGTGTCTTGTGAGTAGTGAGTGCGTTGCGAGTTTGTTCCAATAGAAAGTGCCATCTTTACCTTCTTCTTGTCGTGTTCAATGCAGTTGACTACAATACGCTGTGTCCTGAAAGCACCAGCATTGACACCAGTACGCCTAGCCCAACTGCATCATTCTCTATCGAGAGCATTGGCGCACCTATGTATTCATTCCCATCACGATATTAGCATTTCTCGAAAGTCTCACATAGCGCAATCGCAAATTCATACCGTTCCTCGATCCTTTGGCCCACACCTCGACCTCTCTGATGCCGTAAAGCACTCGTTCGTTGGTGCTGACGGTCGTGCCGGTGCCGTCGTCCACACACGAATATGCATCTCCACAAACATTGGGCTCACCAATGAGCACACGAATGTACCTGAACTTTGAGGTGAGTTTCGAGAGCCCATCGGTGTGGTTGTCCACGCGGTCGTAGGTGACACTGAGGTTGGTCACGGCGATGATGCTGGTGAACGACTCACCGTCATACGACACTCGGACGCGATAGCTCTGCGGTGACATGTAGCCGTGCCACCGCACCACGATCCGAGACAACTTTGGCACCAACGCACTCATGTTGACCTGCCAGAAAACCTGTTCGGTGGCATTATCTCCTGCCGACCACCAGCTCGTCTCGTCCGCGAATCCGTCGTTGGCGTTGCCCGGAACAAACACCGTGTCGTGGAGTGGATTCGGTGCGTAGTTGTAGTAGCTGCTGGCGTGTGCAGGCTCCCCAATGGCAGCGTTGAACTCCACACCCGGGAAGTTCACCTCAGCTTGACGGTTGCAACCAGAAGCAGCAGAACGAACGCTGCATGACGACATAAGATCGTGAATACCATGAGCGCTTGGGATCTAATTTTGAGGGATCGTGTTGCTTGTTGAGCTGATCGCATGTCGACACCACCGCTTTCGTGTCCGTTTCGGTTCTAACCAAGGAAGTCACGACAAGGCATTGCATTGCTGGTAGCGAGCATCAAGCTGTCTGTGTTTGTGGTCAGGATGAACTCGGGTGCTGCTGCTTCGGCTGCAGCGGCGGAGCTGCACCTCAAAATGTGTAAGAAGGTGGCACAGCTCACGAAAGTCATTTTCCAGCTCAATACACGCAACGAGGACTACCAGGCCGAAGCGGAACACTCTCGGATAACACACACTGCGGATATCCAAAAGCTCACGCAGGATGCAGCCGACAAGATGAAAACGCTGCAGGCTAAGCTGCAGAATCAAACTGCTACTGCTGCTCAACGTGAGCGACAGCACATCATGGACAGACAGCAATTGATGAATGAAGCTCAGCAGCAACAACGTCGATTTCAAGCTAGTCGGAGTGCAGCTGAGCAGACCTTTTCAAGCAAACTAACCGAGCTGGAGACTCAAGTACAAGGGTCTCAACGAGCGTTTGACGACCGGCTAGAGCAGCTCAAGAAAGTTGCAGAGACCAAGGAGCTTGAACGAGCACTCAGCTCTGAGAAGGCAACCACCACTTTTGAATCGCGACTGGATGAGCTCAGGGAGAAGCACACTGAAGAAGTTGAGCAGCTTGTGATGACGCAGAATGCCAAGTACAACCGGATGCTGGCGGACCAACTACGAGCTCAAGACGCTCTCAAGACTGATCTAGTGAGTGCAAAACACGATTGGGAAAGGCAAAAGCAGGAAGCTGCAGCTGAGCACGATCGCCACACGCTGGCTCAGAATATTGCTACCAAGACGGCTTTCGACAAGATGAAGCACGAATTGGTGACCAAGATGGAGGCTTTGCTTGTTGACGCCGAGGCACTTCGAGGTAGCGAGACCAAACTGAGGCAGGAAAAAGAGACTTTGGTGAAGAACCAGCAGGAGGCAGCGCGAAACATAAAGAAGTTAGAGCTTCAACTCTCTAGGACACAGCAGGAAGCTCAAAGCGTGCGCCGAGATGCATCAGCCCACTCCGAAGAGCTCCAGCGCATGCTAGTTGTGAGTACTGAGAAGATCGATGAGCTGGCGCAGGAGCTAATAACCCTCAAACAGACACTACAGACACGAGATCGAGCTTTGGTGGTAGCACAGAAAGAGTTGGAAGCTGCAGAACTCGAGACCTTGCAGCGAAATGCGAATGCGTCAGATCTTGAAGCGCAACTCAGACAACAACTACAAGAGCGCGATCTGCTTCTCGGGAACGGACAAAGTGAAGCACTACTCGCTTCAGGGCAAATTGAAGCTGCCCAAAACCGAATTCACGTGTTGGAGGAACAACTTGCGTCTGCTCAAAACTCAATTATGGATTTGCAGGCCGAGAATGCTACCAATGCTCTGAGTCAAACGAAGCTGAAACAGGAGGTTGAACACGCGGCTACAGTCGCAAAGCAAGCTGAAATTGACAATGGAAAAACTATGGCACTTCTGAAGCAGACCCACGACAGCACGTTGCAGAATCTAACGAACTCGCATGCGCTTGATATGGAGACTCAGAGAGCGATGACGGCAAAGCAGCTGGAGCAATTAGAAGCGCTCATGCGTGAGATGTCTGCAAAGTCTACGGATGAAAAGATGGCTGAATTGAAGAGAGACCACCACCAACTTTTATCCGATCATGAAGCTTTTCAAAGGCTGCACAGGCGAAACTCCAGGATGGCATCGCGAAATTGGAGGCCCTGGTCAAGACACTGCAAGAGCAGCTAGCAGGACAGAATTATCAGTTTGCAGAGCTACAGAGGAAGCATGCAGAGCTGGTACAGCAGCTTGATAGCTCACAACAGCAAGTAGCAGCGCTGCAGTCGGCTAAGGAAACTTTACAAGCTACAACACAAAAATCGCAGAAGGACCGTGAAGATGAATTCCAGAAACAACTTCGTGAGCTGGCAGCACAGCGTGAAAATGCAATCAAAAACCTTATAGCGGAGAAGAACCAGCAACAGCAGCAGCACATAAATGCCCTCGATCAACTGGCTCAAGATCATGCTGTAGCACTTCGAACTAGTTGTGAACAACTTGAAGCGCAGAAAATGGAGGAGCTCAAGACGCAGGAAAAATCTATGCGAGAGCTATACGAGCCTCAACTGGCAAAACTTCGTGAAGATCTCGAAGCTCTACAACGTGCGTTAGGAGCTTCTACAGAGGAAGCCACGGAGGCTCGCAGGGCAATGGAAGAGACCAGACTGTTTGAGCAAGAACAGGTTCGAAGTGCTATCGTGAGCTTTGCACAACGTACAACAGCGGAGAGAGCTCGCGCAGAAGAAATTTCTCGCCAGGAGTTAAAAAAGCAGCAAAAACTTACTCCCAGCACCAGCAAGAGCTCGAACGGCGGCTGATAGACGAGTCACGAAAACAACTCGTGAGTCTTCAAACTAAGGCAGATTCGGATTTTGCACGATTGGCGATAGACCATCGTCAAGAGCTTCTCAACCACGCCCAGCAACATGCTGACGCGCTGCAAAAACTACAGGAGAACCTAGAAGGCTCACAACATCAAGCTATCATGACTGAACGAGCTGACGCTGCCGATAAATTGGCAAGTCTGGCGACACAAAAGACCGAGAGCGATCTGAAGCTCTGTTGGGGGCACAGAAGACGCACGATCAGCAGTATGGTGAGTTGAAAGGCCGACTGGAGGCTGCAGAAACTGCATTGACCCGGAAAACTCTCGAGTGGGCGAGTGCTATGCGTGACGGACATAATCTTAGTGCTGCTTTAGCCGCTAAGACGGAAGAAATGGCGCTCAGGATATCTGCGCTGGAAAAGAGTTCACGCGAGCAGGTTGAGACACTCAAACTAGCGGCAAAGCGTGAGATGGATAAGCTACTAGAGGAGAACCTGTCCGAGACCAAGCTGTTGAGCGATCAGTTCGAGGAAACACGGCGCATCATGGCTGAGAAAGTTGTGTACCTCAAACAAACTGTCACGGACTGGCAAGACAAGTATGCTCGACGCGAGAGCCGCAGCGAGGACGTGGCTCGAATCATGGAGCTGGAGCGACTCGTAGTGGAGAAGGACGCGTTGGTGCGCCGCACGCTGGACGAGATGGCTTACTTCAAGCGCGAGCTGCTGAACCGCGAGGAGATGTACAACAAAACGTTTGCACGGACGCCGAACGTTGGGATGCTGCAAGTGCTCAAGCCCCACGTTCAGATGCAGACGCAGATGCAAAATCCGATGCAAGCTGCACCACCACCGCGATCCCGAGCCAAATCCAAGTCGTTTATGGGTTCGGACGTGCATCCAGGCGAGTTGCAGCGGCGACGAAGCGAACGCAGTGGACTAAGTAGCTCCCCGCCATCCAGCGCCACTTCAGCTTCGTCATCCAATCAGAAGGTGCTGCCGCCGCTCAATAACCAATTCACCCTGTAGACCTAAACCATCAACTCCGACGCTCCTACGCTTCATGTACTAGTGCAGCACGCTTCCATTGACGTCTTCATAATGCACATACTGTACATGTACGTGTGAGGAAGCACGAAGCACGCGACAACAATAATAACAATAATTCCAATAATTCATGACCGCATACTACTTTTCCCACATCAACCACAGTTTTAAAAACACGCGTGTATGAACGTCCTCGTGTGTCGTTGTAGGTATTAATAATATCCTATCAACCAGCATCCACCGCTGGTGGACATTTCAACCGGCCAAGATGTCCAACCTTGCTACTGCTCCCGACTGTCTCGTACGACCGATTGATCTTCCAATAATTTATTGGACAATAATTATTGCCAGAAATATATTGTCTAGATTTTTCCGAGCCAAGACAGCAGTAGTAATCATGGCGACGACCGAGAGCGAGCTCCAGCGCGTGCGTGTGGGCCCTCCGCAGCCACTTCCTCTGCCTCCTATGGCTAATCTGCGTCTCTGTGTGGCAGATCGCGCGCCTGGCGGACCAGAAGGAGAAGACGGCGGCATACAAGACGCTGCTGGAGCAGAAGCTGCAGGACCTGGCGGGGCTCAAGAGCCTCGTCAGCCACTGTACGACATTGATATAGTACTTCAACTGCTTCGTACACTGACTAGTACTACTACCACTATTACTATTACTATTATTGTTCCTACTATTACTATTATTGTCACCACATATAGTGCTGGAGGAGGACGTGCTGCTGGTCATCTCCCGAGCTGTACGTCCACTTGACACAGCAATATAAAATGAAGAAGATAACTGAGTGACTATATTTTTACAGGTGATCACCCACTTAGCCTCCGTCATCGGCGGCATCGACATTGACGCACACCCGTGGAAGCTCGAGTTCATCTGCTTTTGTCTGGCCAAGCTCAAGCCTCGCATCCTCTCCTTCGAGGAGCCGGACGTCATGTTCCGTGAGTCGCTCGCGGCCATGTACATGGACGACGAGGAGTACATTGAAGCTGCCAAAGCACTAGCCGCCATCAACCTCGAGAGCTCCACCCGCCAGTACTCGGACGTGGAGAAGGCCGAGAAGTACGTCAAGATCGCCGAGCTCTATCTGCAGGAGGACGAGACTGTGGACGCCGAGAACTTTATCAACCGTGCCTCGCGCGTCATCCACAACGTGGAGGACTGGGCGCTCAAGCTGCGCTACCAAGTGTCGTACGCACGCATCTTGGACTCGAAGCGCAAGTTTTTGGATGCTGCGCTGCGGTACTACGAGTTCTCGCAGTCCAAACCCGACGAGGTGGACCCGGACGACTTGCTGGAGCTGTTAGGCAAGGCCGTCATGTGCGCCATCCTCGCGTCCGCGGGTCCGCAGCGCTCGCGGCTGCTGGGTACGCTTTACAAGGACGAACGCGTAAAGAACAGCGAGCACGTGGCGATTCTGGAGAAAATGTACATGGAGCAACTGATTCGGCGACCGGAGCTTGTGCAGTTCGAGAAGAGCTTGCTGCCTCACCAGAAAGCCGTGCTGTCGAACGGCTTTACGGTGCTGGAGAACGCCTTCCTTGAGCACAACCTGCTGGCTGCTAGCCGCGTGTACAGCAGCATCTCTCTCGAAGAGCTAGGCAAGCTGCTCGAGATCGACCCGGCCAGTGCGGAACGCGTTGCAGCTACCATGATCTGTGAGGAGCGTATGAAGGGCAGCATCGACCAGCACCTGGGCTTTCTCGAGTTCGAGAACACGGACGATGAGGTGCTGTCGGCGTTCGATACACGAATCAGCTCCATGTGCTTCAATGTGAACCAGTGCGCCGAGCAGATTGAGCAGCAGTACCCGGACCTTGTGCGTGCGCTCACTGCTGCTACGGCGACTGCTCCATAGAGCAAGCTTTTACCAGCGTAAAACCGCATGAAGTTCATCGTTTGATAAGGCAGGCTGGACATGTTACTCAACTTTAAGACATGTCAACCACGACTATTTGCTTGCTATGCAACTTGTACACACATGCAGCGTACAGCAAAGAATCAATACCTTCGTTGTTGAGGGGACCGAATTCGTAGGTGCTCCTCGATAGAGTAGACTCTGCTGCTACAGACAGTGCAGCCGGCTGTGAGACCACGCGCCTTGACCACTCTCTTGGCAAACTATTGATTCGTCTGCACATGGGATCACGATATCATGACACTCTGACAGATACCCGGCTCAGTTTGCTGCGATGATATATCATACTGCTTTGGCGCGGACTCAACAACTTTTCATCCACGACCACCGCAACTTGCCGAAATACATCGATGTCTCTCGTTTTGAAGCGCTCGACGACGGTGTTGCCTATAGTCGATAAGCTCGAGTATTGTGTTGGTCGAGCTGGAGCATGCTGTCGGTGGACTACGCCTTGTCGCCCGCCTCAGGCACGCGCTGATCTGACCATGGACAGTGCAACGATTATCGAGATCAACATGAACCAAACCGCCATCGATGCGCATTGGCGGTGTGGCCCGGCTTTCAAACTTCAGCGCGCGACGAGCGGAGACATTTGGTGAGGTCCGTGACTCGTGGAGTTCTCGTTGGGCGAAGGCACACGTCGAAGCAGGCCTAACAGCAGATTCACCGCTACAGTCATCGACGTACACGATGCCATGGTTGAGGGAGTGGTCAGGAAACTCTGCGGCGCTACCATTGCCCGGTAATTCATAAAATCCTGGGTTAACTTTTCCGATTACCTGGCATCGGGTGTGTGGGATTCGAAGTACCGTCGAGGCATATTGTTGGTCCGAGCCACACGCACTGCTGCTCGTAAGCAAGAGCATACCGCGCTATCGTCTCAACAAACGATTCTGGTGATGAGTTTCATCATACGCAATGCCCTCCGCTCGGACTTCAGACGAACTCAGACAAGTTCATTTCCAGTTTTGCCATGAGCTCCCCAACCTCCGCTGAACGCACCTCCGATTCCCTCGTTGGGGCAGGCGACAACCGTCTTCAGAAGATCCAATCTCCTGCCCCAGGTGGATTTTACGATGGCTTAAAGTCTCCTGGTGATCTCGAAGGTGGTGCACTACGACCGGGCGGTCCACCGTCATCGCTGTATTCTCGTCAGAACTTGGGGTTGGCAGCACACCAGATCTCAATCGCTGTCGTGTACGGCTCGATTTCCGGCGTCATCTACTCTGTGCTTAACAACTACCTCAACATGAGTGCGGTGCTGGTGGCCACGGCCACTGCACTGGTAAAGGTTCCGCATGCACTTCGAGTGTTTACCGGACTCATGTCCGACTGCTACCCGATTTTCGGATATCGTCGACGACCGTACATGGTACTTGGCTGGACGATGGCATTCGTGTGCTGCTTGGTCATGGCTGTGGTTCCTTTGGGAGAACCATACTACGGCGACGCGTCGTTGGAAGACATCCCTGAGAGCGAGTGGACTGTAGAGCAGCAAGCACTCATCAACTACGACGCACCGGGTCGTGGTGTGAAGCTCATTATCCTGTTCATGCTGGCTCACTTGGGCACGATCATCGCTTACGGAGCAGCTGACGGGTACTTAGTTGAACTGGCACAACGCGAACCGGAAGCCATTCGTGGAACCATCCAGACAGATATCGCGATTGCTAGTGCTGTTGCTGGTATTTTGACGTCATTCATGACGGGCATCGGACTCAACAGTGAGGCGTACGGAGGAACGTTCTCGTGGGATATGACATTCGGAGGCATCATGGGTGTGTGCGCTGCGTTTTCACTTGGTACTATTCCTTTGTGCTGGTTCTGCGTCACGGAGGAGAAGGCGCCAGCCCAACCTACGAAAGCATTCTTTCTCTACTTGTATGATTTCATGCAGTATCGCGTGATCTACCAAGTGCTCGCCTTCCGCTTCTTCACCCACATCTTTTCTAACTTTTCGGTCACTGCGGCGAGTAAGATCAAGAGCATCTGGTCCAACGTTGAACCGCTCAATGACGGTATCGCGAGCATGTTGTCTGCTTTCATCAGTTTTCTTGCTGTGTGGGCGGTACGCAAGTGGGGTCTGCACTGGAGCTGGCGCTGGGTCGTCGTGATTTGCCAGATATCGGTTGTTTTCATCGACTGCTTCCCCACGTTTTTCACGATCTGGGACGTGTATCGGAGTCAATGGTTCTGGCTCGGTGTGCCGTTGCTTGCTGAGGTCCCGAGTAACATCGGCGACCTAATCTCCAAACTGTTCGTCATCGAGATTGCTGAACCGGGAAGTGAGGCCACCATCATGGGACTGATCATCACGATCAACAACATCGGCACACCGTTTTCGACCGTCATCTACAAGTCCATTGACGCGTACTTCGACATCGCCGCGAAAGATATCAAGAAGGACACTCATGAAGTGCGTATGGATGTCACGTATGCCTACTTGATTGCCTACGCGTTCAACCTTGCGTCAATCATCTTCGTGTTTTGGCTGCCTCGTCAGAAGGAACACGTCCACGAGCTGAAGCGCACAGGTGGCAGGAGCAAGTTGATGGGCATCCTTACGATCGCCTACATCTTGTTCGGATTCATTTGGGTCGTCTTGACCAACTGCTTGACGCTGTCAACGAAGACGAGCTGCTTGCGCATCGCTGGTGGAACTGGTTGTTAAACAGGCAAATGTTGGCTCCCCGTTTGCACTCTTAGAGGACAGGTAGGCGGAGAGGTTTACAAGGGGGTAAGAAAAAATGGTTGTGCTGGTCTCGCTTACTATTGTTGCCTCTTTTCAAACGATGCAGAACGACGTTGTAAGAACTCATTGCACACATGCATTTCCTTATGGACGATCACGAGATCCTTTGAAGGACATTACTACATCGACTTTATGCAGCTCTTTGCTCAATGATCTGCTTAGTTGCGCTTGCGGTTTCGGGCATTGCACTTGGTGTCCGTCGAAGTGGCAGTAGTAGTCGAAGGCGTGGTGACAGAGTTTTTAACCACAGACGTCTCAGCGTCTCCACCGACGGAGGAAGACGTCGTTGAGTAAGTCTCAGGTGATTCGGTGGTGGTGCTGTAGGACGACGCGTACGATTCTGTTTCCTCATCAGAGGCTGAAGGGGCCGAGGTCTCTTCCTCCTCTTCTGAAGCAGTGGGGGCACTTGTCTCCTCACCATCGTACGAGGCAGCAGATGCAGCCACACTGGTCTCGCCAGTAGAGCTTGACACGGGTGCCGTCGTCTCCTCACTGGTGGCACTCGCACTGCTCGTGGTGGAGGCTGTCCAGCTCGAGGTGGTGGCAGCTGAACCAGTGCTGCTCGCAGTCGTGGACGCAACTGTTGAAGTCGCAGTGGTCGTCGTGTTTGAGGACGTGCTCGAAGCCGTCGAGACGTCCTCATTCACGTGGATATCACTCTCAGAGTACTGACACAGAGGGTCCTTGGGACCGTCACCCAGCTCCGTAGGCTCGCCATCTTCACTGCCCTCCGACCACGCGCACACGGTATAGCTGTCATCATCCGATTTGATGTAGATGTTGCTCAGCGTGGCCTCGTCGTCGTAGTTCTCGTTTACCGTCACGATACTCACGCTCGGGTTCACCGCGTACACGTTTGAGACGGTGACGAAGCGCTGCTTGTCGCCGCACGTTCCGCACGACCGGTAGAGCTTACCGAAGGTCTCAGCATAGAAGCCGTCGATGGTGACCGTGCCATAGCCGTTGTGCTGGATGACCTTGTCGTCGGCGTTGCGAGCGCCACCACCCGTGACGGTGGACACACTGTCGGCCGACCCGCCCTTGATGCTGAGGGCGTCCTCGCACACGTCGTCCCACCAAACGTTCTCGATCGTGCAGTCCGAGTCATCGCAGTGCACACCCTCCATCTGATCAGCGCCGATGATGACGTTCTTCAGGGTGCCGCCGGCCTCGACGAGGAAGACGGCCGTGGACGAACCGCTCTCGTCCTGGCCCTCACACGTGATGTCGGAGCGTTGGTACGTCTTCAGCTCACCATCGAACGTCTCGCCGGCCGCGACCGTGTACGGTTCCGTGTAGTAGACGTCACCGGTGCTGGTGGGCCAGGTTCCATCCGGAACAGAGGCAGCAGAAGCAGTGGCAGCAAGAAGAGCAGCAGCAGCGACGTAGATCTTGACCATCTTGAATGGAGTGTCGATTTCAAGATGTTTGTGTACGAGGCAAATCCAATAATGGGAATGGTGCGAAGCTTATTACAGTCCAGTTGCCAGTACTGTGCTCTCCTGTGGTTGGCGGCTAGACGAAGACGCAAGGACACTGGTGAGGTCTAGTCGATGATCGGGTGAGAATGAGAGAGGCCCATATCGTTGTAGCTCGACGCCACACTTCTTGACTTCACCCACACGACGAATGAAGTGCTGGTGCGCCTCCCACCCAGCCTGTTTAAAGGAATTGTACGCGTGTGTCGAACTTTTCAACGCCACTCAACAGCGCTCAGCTAAGACCGGACGGGTCGATTACCGAGTCGACAAACTACTGAAAGTCCGGGGCTAATGTGCCGGGCCACCACTGCCTCAACGTGCAGCAAAGCATATCCGAGGGTCTATGCAGTCCTTGAGAGTTTCATGCAGTATCCTCAGCGCAATGCGAGACTAGTGCAGGAGCAGGCTAGGTTGTGCATTCGACTAAGAGTTCGATGAATTAATAGAGCTCGCGGTGGTCGAGCTCAGCTAAGCGTTAATAATTCGCCTAAATGAACACGAATGAACGCATTAATCCACGCAGGAATGCCATAGCACGAGAATATGAGGCCCCCACGCAGCTCTAATCCCGCCAGATGCCGCAAAGGAAGGCGCATGGATCCCACCCACGCACGGTGACTGACATCCTCCTCCCGATGTGTCAGTTTGCCGTGATTCGATGATGATAGGGTGTGCATCCGACCAACGTGCGCTTTCGCCTCAACAACAAAACCGTGCCCTGTGTCAGCTAGAGGGTTATGCAGCACTGGTTATATGTTTGCCCTGTGTGTACTCTACGTGATGACACCCCTGTGAATATAGACAATTGTGGGGCCAACGAAGTGGCCGATAAAGCTGCAGCACTTGTGTGCGTGTCGTCTTGCACTATTGACAGGATACGATATCCACCAGGTAAATGCCATCGTAAAATACGAGCAGGATCGATGAGCAAAGGCGTTTTCCCGAAAAAATGCGTGTATTATTTCTTACAAACATCAAGTGAACACGCTTTTGTGTTCCTTTTCATTGCCTCCACTGGAGGGCGCAACCGTAACTCATTTACATGCAGCTATTATTTCGATGTCGACGGCCATCACAATTGACCATCACTTCGCACCGTTCCCCGCTTAGTTGTCGTCGGAGTCCTTGTCATCGTCGCCGTCGCTGGCGTCGTCATCGTCATCGGAACTCTTCTTGTCATCATCGTCGTCGTTGTCCTTGCTGTCGTCAGAGCTTTTCTTGTCGTCGTCATCGTCATCGGAACTCTTCTTGTCATCATCATCGTCGCTGGCCTTGTTGTCGTCCGAGCTAGATGTGCTCAGGGCCGACGTGCTGTCCTCCGTCTTCTCACTGTCCGAGCTAGAGCTAGACACCGGAGCCTCGGTAGTAGCGTCGCCCGAATCTCCAGTGGTTGAAGCAACCGACGTCGTCTCAGACAAACTAGATGTAGCCGAGCTACTGCTGGCAGTGGTGGTGGAAGTAGTGGAAGTTGTCGAAGTCGTTGAAGAGGTCGAAGTTGTTGTGTTCGAGGACGTACTTGTAGCCGTCGAGACGTCCTCATTCACGTGGATATCACTCTCAGAGTACTGACACAGAGGGTCCTTGGGACCGTCACCCAGCTCCGTAGGCTCGCCATCTTCACTGCCCTCCGACCACGCGCACACGGTATAGCTGTCATCATCCGATTTGATGTAGATGTTGCTCAGCGTGGCCTCGTCGTCGTAGTTCTCGTTTACCGTCACGATACTCACGCTCGGGTTCACCGCGTACACGTTTGAGACGGTGACGAAGCGCTGCTTGTCGCCGCACGTTCCGCACGACCGGTAGAGCTTACCGAAGGTCTCAGCATAGAAGCCGTCGATGGTGACCGTGCCATAGCCGTTGTGCTGGATGACCTTGTCGTCGGCGTTGCGAGCGCCACCACCCGTGACGGTGGACACACTGTCGGCCGACCCGCCCTTGATGCTGAGGGCGTCCTCGCACACGTCGTCCCACCAAACGTTCTCGATCGTGCAGTCCGAGTCATCGCAGTGCACACCCTCCATCTGATCAGCGCCGATGATGACGTTCTTCAGGGTGCCGCCGGCCTCGACGAGGAAGACGGCCGTGGACGAACCGCTCTCGTCCTGGCCCTCACACGTGATGTCGGAGCGTTGGTACGTCTTCAGCTCACCATCGAACGTCTCGCCGGCCGCGACCGTGTACGGTTCCGTGTAGTAGACGTCACCGGTGCTGGTGGGCCAGGTTCCATCCGGAACAGAGGCAGCAGAAGCAGTGGCAGCAAGAAGAGCAGCAGCAGCGACGTAGGTCTTGACCATCTTGGGGTTCTTGAAGATGAGTGGATTGTGTTGTGGAAGACGCTGCAAAATTGGCAATGAACTGAGGTAGCTGGGGACCCTGCCTTAAAATCTGCAAGCTCGCCCTCTCAGCCCTTTGGCCAAAGAGGAAGCGTCTTCGTGTGGTGCGTTTGCGAGCTCCTGAGATACGAGTCCTGGCTGGAGCCGTTGCGAGCTCATCGTGATCGTCAGGATTTGCGTGCACTAAGCTGCTTCTACTGTACCATCGACTAACGAGCGGGCGCATTAGAATTAGTCGCGTTAAGTGAGCAGTAGTCGAATAGATAGCTGGAGCATCGACCAATTCTTGGTGGAGCGCAATGGGCTGGCAGTCGTTGAACGGCTGGCTGGATGGAGCAGCACGACACTGACCGGAAACGCGAGTCTATCGTAGAGTAGTGGTCGGTCCGCGCTTCACTATCGAGCAGGGCTGGTCTCGTCTTATCAATAGCAGGTCGACGGTCGACCGTCGACCAGAGAAACGCTAACGTGAGCAGGGATCCTTTCGCCTGGTTGTGATCAGTGTATGTATGACCCCATGGCGGCCATGACATGACCCACTTCGGAGCCGCATGGAGGACATTCACCTCTGTTCAATTCGTGGTGACTTTACATATGCAATGCAGAGCTTACGTCCGATGCTCCGTTTACCGAAGTACCGTATGCATCTGTGCCCACGCTGTCCGTCCCGATTTACCAATCAAGAAGGTGACTCGATTGTCACGTGTGCTCGGTTCGGGCTCTCCATTAATTCGTTGCGGTGATCGAACTCGACGATAATCTGCTCCTCGCGGAGCCTGCATTCCCAACTAGCGAGAGTTCCCACGCTACTTGACCAACGAAGCAACGACCTTTACAAAAATTAACCAACCTCTCATAGATAACACCAACGAGTAGTTTGTAGTACAAAAGGTGTTAGAAGACGGATTCGTAATTGAGGTATGACATCTCTAAGATTTTTTAATTGGGTGAGGTATATTGTGTTACTGACCCCCAAGGGATAAAACTCTAATATCCATTTCCAGCTAGGCAAATCTGTTCTACTGGTTGCAAGTGAAGCACCTGACTATCTCTCCATCTCGCTTTTCCACGTGTCTCCTTCATCGAGCAGACACCTATCGATGTCGCCAGACATGCAGTCGGCCTAACTGCATCATCCGTTGGTTCTTTCGTCTTCAGTCGTGCTAGGATGATGCCCGACCGAGACGGTCTTAATCTTTTCTTTTCTCGTCTTCTTCGCTAGTAGACACTTGCTGGTGTCCACTCCACATTCAGTCTCAGCTGCGCTCCTTCTCACACTTCGGTTATCTTTCTTGATCGTGACAGGATTAGGTCCCGAAGGGGGTTTATCTTTTTCATCAGCACCGCTTTCATCATCGTGCATGTACTGACGCTACGTATGAGCGAAATACAGCCTTACTGACTGCTCTTCCTACTGCTTCGTTGATATTCACTTGTTCAAGTCCGAAGCCTTCTCTTGTCTTCTCTTCATCATCGCCGCCGTCTCCATCGAGCACACCCCAGGCTGCGGGCAGGGGCAGAAAGGAAAGGACCAACCCCGGGAGGTCTACGATCTCCAGATGCGTCGCATTAAAGTCTTGGTGGGATATTTATCGCTAGACGCCACAACGAAGGAGGCTGGACGCCACAACGAACAAAATCCATTTTGATTGGCTAAAATACTTCTTGCAGGTTTGAGTTGGAGGGCATTGACAGTCTATCACCTCACCATAACCCAACCTAAAGGGGTGCTCGCTACGCTCGCTGGTGACACGACCCTAAGCCCGCTTCGATCGCTTTCGCTTCGCTACGCTTGGTAGCAAGGACAGGTTTAGCAGCAATCTGTGGACTCCTCCCAACGGGGTATTTTAGCCAATCAAAATGGATTTTGTTCGTTGTGGCGTCCTGCCTCCATCGTTGTGGCGTCTAGCGATAAATATCCGTCTTGGTGTCGTTTTTGATAACACGCGGGGGAAACCGAGCCCTGCCTGCTGTTGCATTAATAATCTTGTTGGCAATCGCCAAGCGCGGCGCTGCTTCCGTGCTTGCTGCCCAGGAACACCTCCATCTCCCATTGTCGGCCCCACAAGGGGGGACTTCGTGTCCAGAAAGAGATCCCCGAAGTGGCGCTGGGGTGTTCCTCAAACCACTTGAGCCAAACGGCGCGTTTTGCGAAGTGACATCTCTAAGCTGTTAAGAGGCATGCTTAATTGCCTGGGGTCGTTTGACCTCGAGCGTGCAACCATGAAAGGGCTTGATTTTACCGTCTGTTTTATAGTAACGTATCTTAATCATATACATTTTTACGTTCATCAAGGATTTGCAGCGCTTGCCTTTTGTATGGGGTACAGTGCGACCTCTATGTAAGGGACGTGACGCTCGATGGCACGCTCACTATAAGGGACTTAGCCTCTTTAATCGACTACGTTGCACTCCTGAAATGCATAATTTCAGCGTTGTGGCCAGAACTGACATTTTCACTCAGTGACAGCAATATTTTCCCAGCTCCGTCAAAATTTTGTAAGACCCCGATTCCGGTTCTAAATCACAATACATTCTGATATCAAATTACGTTTTCTTCGCCACAGACTATTTTTTTGGATTGGGAAGCTGTAAGTTCATAATTCAATTTCCTTAGAATGCATAATTGCTCATTTGAGTTGCAATGAGCGCAAAGCGACGCCAACAACGACTCAGCTACGACGAGCTACTTCAAACTCACAAGCGCCTTTGCACCGAATTTAATGATTTGCAGCACCTTATTGAGAAGGTGGAACGGACCAACAGGCGCCTAATCGCGACATAAGTCGCCTCGAGCGTGAAAATCCCAACTAGAGTTTTTTGGCGAAACACGCAACGTAACTCAGATCCGTTGGACGAACCGGAAATTGAGAGCGATGTTGAGTATTTCCTGGGTCCGATTCGGAAGCAAGGAAACAGATGTAGTAGATAACCACGGGTGGCACCCTACAATCCCTACCTATGCCGTAAGTAGGACTGTCATGTTAACACGGACATTTGTTCTACCGTTTCAGTGCGTCAAGTATTTGTACAAGTACGTCAACAAAGGGCAAGGCCGAGCTACAGTGGGCTTACGGGAAGGCGAGGTCAAGCTAATGTGGGAGGTGACGACGCTTAATACGAAGCCATTGACGAAATTAAACAGTACGTCGACGCAAGATATCTATCTCCTCCAGAGGCATGTTGGACTATATTTGAGAATGAGATGCAAAAATTGTCACCACGTGCACCATCTACCCGTTCACGACGAAAACAACCAAACTGTTCATTTTTTTACCCGATGCGCGGCTTGAAGACGTAACGTGAGGAATCGATTTACAAAATTGACAGCACTTTTTGATCTTTGTGGTGGAGAACTTGCAGAGTCCGATACTGCTCGCGGGCTACTGTACCATAAGGTTACCGTTTCTTTTGTGTGAGTGAAAAATGGGGACCGTTAAATAAATAGACAGACCAGGTGGTACAGGAAAATCATTTCTTATCGAGAAAAGTTAAGCCTTCGTCAAACATCCCGAATGGGTTGCTTTAGCAGTCGCCGGCAGTAGGATTGCAGCTAAATTAGTTACCGGTGAAAGGACCGCTCATTCAGCATTCAAGTTACCGTTGGATCCGCATGAATTTTTAACCTGCCACATCGGCGCCAATTCTTTTGACGCTGCATTGCTCAAGAACCCAGATTTAATTATCTGGGGTGAAGCTCCTATGACTCACCGATACCAGTACGAGGCATGAAATTGTACACTTCAAGATCTACTTACGAGTGAGTTGCCGTTTGGAGGAATTCCAATGCTTCTATGCGGAGACTTTCGACAAACGCATCCTGTGATTCCAAGAGCCGGCCCTGCTGATATTATATCATCTACGATTAGGAGATCAGAGCTACGCAATAATGTTAAGTGGCTAAGCCTCAAGATCAATATGCGAGTGCAAACCGCTCGCGATCCATAATCAAACGAAATGCGTGCGTTTGCAGATTATTTGCTCCTCATTGAAGACACGACATATCTGCAGATCTTGGTCTTGATTCCGGACGACAAGCTTCTAGATTTTACTTACTTGAGGGAAGTTGATGATGAAGTTCGCAGCACCTTGAAATTGCAAAAATTGAAGAGGCTAATTGATACGATTTTAACTATTTTTACGGCGATAATCTGCCAGATGACTACTTTGCGAAATAATCATTCTGACGCCCAAAAAGAGGACGTTCTTAGAATCAACAACTCGATTTTATAGAGGTTGCAAGCCATGTCGAGGAGTATACGTCAGTTGACAGCTTGGATAGAGCAGGTGAACTACAACGACAGAAACATGGTGATCTATACCTACCTGAGTTTCTGAACACTAATTTGCTTTGCGGAATGCCACCTGCTGAAGTCGGAACTCCAGTACTGCTAATTCGAGGCCTAAACACAAAAGAGGGTCTTTGCAACGGAACGAGACTCGGAAATCTACATCTACGGCGCAACTGTATTGAGGCTGTTATCATGGGTGGCATTTTTGCGGGGAAACGAGTTGGGTTACGCTTATCAGCGGGTTACGCTTATCATCAAAAACTCAGGTTTCTCTTTCGAGCTGCGAAGGAAGCCTTGAGGTGACGATCAATAAATCGCAAGGCCAATCTATTCATAAAAATGGATTGTATCTCCATGAATCCGTACGTTCTTATTTCAAATTCTATGCGGCGTTTCTCGCGTATCTTCCAGTAGAAACGCTGTCATCTTGGTGGAGAGCCCAGTCATAACTGCAGATGGAGTCTTTGCCATGAACGTTGTGCTCCGTGAAATCGTTGTGATTGAACATGTTATCGTTTAGGAGCTATTTTTGGCTCTACACTTAAAATCAATACTTTTAATTAGATTTACTTATTCCGCCGAGCGAAGCGAGGCGTTAGTTTTTAGCTTGGCTTTAAGTTGCTCTAATGCTTGGCTTAGCTCTGTTCAAAGAGCCCCGCTTGCGGGCTCCGCTCGGCTTGTATCCAAATATCCAAATAGCCATTCGAAATGGTTCAAAGCTGGAACTTCCAACTTTTCGAATGCTTCGACAATCGAAATGATTGTCACTTCCAAACGTACAGCCGAACGTTCACCCTAGCAGCTTTCAGCGTTTCTAACTACTGTAAACGATTAACGACTATGTTCGGGGGGGGGGGCACGACGAAAGTTACGGTAAGAAAGAAGCGGTCAATGGCTTGCGTCTGGTGCTACAAAATCGAGAATATTTCATAAGATACTAACTGTTTCCACCTACGTACGCAGCGCACTACTGCCCTGTAACATGAGGAGGGAAGCCCCAGGCAGAACACCCCTTTGACCTGCTGCCCCATCAATCTGGGCGCACCCTAACTGGCAGCAGGTCTCCTTCAATCCTTCCATCTCAGCATCGACAGGCTTTAACATGAACGTGATTTTGTCAAAGCTTTCCAAAAACACTAATACACACGACCGTCTGCAGAAAAGTATGTGGCGACTGGGAGCAACCACATTCAGCCTCTATTTAGGAACGCACAAGCAAAAACGGAGCAATTGTAGTAGGTATTGGAACACCACGAGGGAAGCAGGCGCTTCCTGGCAAACCAATGCTGTGTATCGGCTTGTAGCTAATTCTTAACTGATCTCGCCTTGGCCATCCTGTTGGCCTGCGGTGGTTTTGTAACTACTCTCATGCTATTCTTGGCAGCTGGGGTGTCGCCACCATGGGACGGCACCTCGAGGAGTGGGCTTGGCATGCTCTCTTTGCCACCCCACAACATCGCCCCCAAGCCTTGTCCAGTCAATTGGTGGCTTGATGTCAAAGTTCAACATACCGGTAGTTGTACCGGTGTTATGGGTACCCGGAGTCGGGTTTATCAGGTCGCAGGTTTGTCCAATCAACACTCGCGACGCTTGATTAAGTGACGGTCCATCGTCAATATGGCTACATGGTGACCAGTGCTGTTCAAAGCATTCGTCCTCTGGAGCAGCAGCATTTCTCTTCAGTAACACAGGTATATCGTGAGCTAGAGATGTGGCTGGCTCCCACGAAACCTCGATGGGCTCGAGTCCCTTCCAGCTTACTAGGATATCGTAGGTGGGCTTGGCTTTGTTCCATACGTGGTCCCGCAACATCTCTACGGATAGCACTAGACCCTGGGCTGCAATATGCTCACGAATTTCTTCAGTGATTTGCAATGTACTGTCTGCATAACACTTCAGCCTGGACGGGTGGACGTCTGTTTCCTCCCCCGTCACTAGGTGGCGGACTGCAAACGTTTGAGAATCGGCCCTGATCACCTGATACGGTCCAATCCATGTGACTAGTAGTTTGTCTAAATGTTTATGATCCACACGTGAACGTAAAACGTAATCTCAAATGTCGAAGTTGGACTTTCTAGCAGCTCGCTGGTGCTGCTGGTTGAGGAGGACTTATCCTGAGCACCCTTTCAGGTACAGAAAACACCCACCCAGTACTGCTAGCACCCCAAGGTATACCCACAGCACTCAAAAACTATGACGAGCACCTAAGTTCACAAAGTGACCAGCCGCGCTGCGCTTGGCTGGGCGCCGCTTCGGCACCCCGCACCTCGTTGCACTCGGAAAAAAGATAGCACCTCCTGCCTTGTGTATTGCCTTCACGCTTTCGGCTCCGGCTGGGGGTCCTCTGCCCCTACCTTCGCCGTGACGCTGCAGGAACGCGCGGTGCAGGTGGTGATCAGGTAATGCCCGCGCCCGTCTATGTGTGAGTGTTTTGAGTACTTCTTTGGAGTGTTTTGTGCAGTTTCTACAGGTGTTTTTGGTAATTACTCCTGGTTGAGCGCGGTCTGTTGCGCCCATGCTGTGCTGATTGGCTTGTGCATAGCCTCGATACTCTGCTTTAAAGATATGAGCCATTTCGTTATGCTACCAGGCTGCTACGGGAGCGACAACAATCGGCGTTGCTTAGTATCCACACATAAGTCTAGAGGCGACGGTAGAGGTAGTCCACAGAAAAGTTCAACAGGAGCCAGGTTCCCGAGCGAGGAAACGGGCGTGTGGTTCAAGTTGCCTTGCAGGATAGGCACAACAATGTCCAATAGCGAGTATCAACTTTGTACTCGAGGCACAGTACTCGCATCACTTGAATGATGTCGCGTTTAGCGCGTTCCATATTACTATTGACCCACGGGCTATATGCCACAGTAAACTCTTGCCGTGACTTTGGTCGGTGACATACTTCCGCCACAACTGTTTTTTTAAAACGAGATCCCTGATCACTGATCCAAACAGGAGGTATACCATGCCTGCTGTGCCACGCCAGGATAGCCTCGACATCTACAGTGCTAGTCGGGCTGGAGCAGGGTGTCAACTTTCCGAAATAAGTAGCTTCGTCTTTAAGTACCAACAAGTAACGATCTCCCGCAAAACTTTCGCCTATTGAGAGAAGTCCCAATGTAGTCCACCATTGCGCTCGTTCGTCCTATATGTTTTCCCCATGGTCAGCTCAAAATTTTGCTGCCTTTGACATGATGGCATAGTTAGCACTTTGACAGGTACTTATCCACCTGCCCTCTCAGGCGGACAAGGTGAACAAATCTCTGTATCGACTCCATTGCTGCGTCTCGTCCTTGATGTCCTTGGAGACCGCAATATGCGACAATTAGTATGCGCTGTGTCAAGTCCTCATCACGCTCAGGTATCCATAGTTTATCATTAACACCCCACCCCATATCCGCTTTGGTTGTTAACTTATGGGCTCGGCTGCTCGCATTCTTAGTGTCATCTGTCGTAGGTGATCGCGTGTGTGATTCCCTGTCCAGCGGGATACCATATATCTCCACACGTTTGCTGCATCCTCAATGTGTTCGATCTCATATCGATACTCCACTAACGTTGTAGCCCACCTCAGTAATTTACCGCGAATATAATTTTTCACTTTCGGCCCTGGCGCAAAGACGTACACTAAGCTGCGATAATCGCAAAGAGGTGAAAACCTTCTGGTCGCAGGAGCAGGTAGCTAAGCTTATCGCACGCGCACACCATCGGGTAGCTTTCTTTGTCATAGTACTCCGATGGCACTGTGAGCCGGTAAACTTTCCGCTAAGACAAATGAGCATTTCATGCTGCTGCATCTGAATAGGTAATCCGTCACTCCAATCATTTACCTGCGTCACTACCAGACTCCAGCCAACATCTGACGCGTCTGTCAATTAGCACATCGCCGCATCCGCCTTTGGGAACGCCAGCAGGGTGCTCGGCGAAAGTTGGCTCTTGACTGCGTCGTACGATTCGCGTTGTTTATCCGTGAGCTGAATCATTATTCCTGCTGCAACTCTTTTCGACCGCTTTTTAGCAGTCGCGAGCTCATGATCAAGTGCATTTTACAGGGGCGGGCCGTTCTGGCGCAATCCACCAAACTGTCGCGAAGCCAATTTGTTGCACATAGGAACTCTTGCAGTTCGCTTGCATTAGTAGGGTAGGGCATCTCCTGCAAAACTCGTACGCGTTCCGGGTCGTGCTTGACTCCGTGCGTGATATGATCTTGCCGCACCACCGTACTTCACGTTCGAATAGGCTAGATTTCTTCACGCTCAACTTAAACCGAAAAATCAAGCAGTTCAAATAGTTTCCAACTTAGCGAGATGAATCGTTACATCCTTCGTAAACAACAGTAAATCCTCTATTCAGACGAGTAAATGATGGCGCAATAACCCCTCAAGACACTTCTGGATAGTTGCTTGGAAGAAAAGGGCTGCATTAGTAGATCCCTTTGCTACACGCCTTGGAGTGTAAATCTTCCTGTGGGTCATATAGGATAGCGTATCCTAGCATTCTTCTGCCAAAGGAAGCTCCAGTATCCTCTGATAAAATCAAATAACCCAAAGACAGTTGCTCCATTAACATCTTCCAAGTCTGCATGTAGACCGAGCATCACCCCGATTATCACTTTTACCAAAGCATTGACAGGTTTATAGTCAGCGGTGTGTCGAAAATCCCCGCTTCCTTTCCAAACTGGGAGAACTGGACATCTCCACCCCTCCTCCCTGTTCTCATAGACCCAATCTAGCTGCGCCAGTTTGTTGTGATAGGCATCACGAAAATTTCGCAGTTCAGGTGAATATTTCTTGCCTTGTACCGGTAAGGCTGTGCACCCAGCTTCAACCGGATCCGCATTGGCTCAACCTTCGTCGATGGGTCGGTGCCTAACTGTGTTCTCCAAATATCAAATCTCGTGGTGATACGACGAAGTTCCGGCGCGAGATTGCGTCGAAATCCTTTTGCAATCGCCTTTTTAACCAACGTATCTATACTAGATGCTAGTTCATTATCCCGCAGAATGACACCATCAATAGTTGGTTCGTCTGCTCGATTAAATTCATCTTCAATTCCTTCTGCTACTTCAGGTACCGCTAGCATGCCCACTTGCTTTTCCACGTCGATTCCAAGGGCCACCAGAAGTTCATTTCCCAGGACAAACTCGCTGGAGTCACCGGGAATGATTAGAACCTCAACTGGCTCGGCAACGCGAACAATACCAGCGATAGTGCACAGTTTCACACTCAATTTCTCAGTCCAAGCTACACCAAACGGCGTGCTGTCAATCATCGTAAATTCTATCGGTTCACTCTGCCAAATGCGCACAATGTTGTGGCACACCTTTTCTAGTCGGTCAAAACAGCTTCGTCCAAACAGCTGCAGTCTGCTCCGCTGTCGAGACTGAGCGGTATTTCCAATTCCCTCTCCAGCCCGACCCTGCAGCCGTGCTTTGAAAACCACGACCGAATTCGTCTTAGTCTATCGGTGCCTCCCTTTGTTAGGCGGGTGCCTTGTGGACTGTTTGTAGTCGACGATAAGCTTGTCCCGCTCGGTTTGGGTGACCGTCGGACAGGAGGACACGTAGTGTGCTCCACAATGAAAACATCCTTGTGGGGGTACCCTTGCCGACAAGGATGTTTTCATTGTGGAGGAGCACACTACGACGGAGCGGGTTTGGGCCTCTCCCTGGGTTCGGTCGACTTGGCTATCGAATTTCTTAGTTTTTGACTGACCTATACTCCTGATGCTCATTCCGACGTTTCTTGTATTGGGGACCAGTTTTGGCCTCCGTTCGAGCTTGCTTCGATTTTGATTCACCAACAGTCCTTAATGCTCGTTCTTCACTCGCCAGCTCTCGAGACTTATCCATTTACGAAAGTATACCGTTTCCTGTTGTCTGCTTTTGCCTGAGGAATATGGTAA
Organism: Phytophthora constricta; assembly: GCA_011947335.1. Lineage (NCBI taxonomy): Eukaryota > Oomycota > Peronosporomycetes > Peronosporales > Peronosporaceae > Phytophthora > Phytophthora constricta. Next base: position 30,782 of record JAAVTI010000063.1, on the reverse strand, counting down.
TTGAGCAAACCACGGACGGCTACGGTCCCAACAAAGCCATCGACACTACGCACATGGACAATATTTGTAATATCTACGTCCATCTTGACGCTATCCTTAGTATTGCACGCGAAGCATTCTATGTCGAGCTTACCGTACTATTACCTAATCCGGCAACACAACCTAAACGATATCGGTCTGCAATTGAGCGGATTAATGTTCGCCGCAGAAACCTATGCATAAAGCAAGACCAATGGTACTGCATTGTGGTCGACACAGACAATCTTTATATATGTCACAAATTTTTGTTAGCCTCTAAGGAGTGGTGAAGAAATACTCCGAACCTCCTTCGGAAATAGATCTAACTACCGACGATATCTCGTATCCAGACGGTCTTGAGCTGTAGTCCATGAGAGACTGGGACGAATATGCAGAGAGACTCACTTTCGCGATCAACACCGCTCACGATGGCGTGCGAGATGACACTCCATTCTTTCTGGTTCACGGAAGGGATCCGCGATCCACCTTGGAGGCTGTAATCCCTTTGGGAAGCACAAGACTCCGAGATCGCGACCCAAGGCGATGGCGATACCATGTTCAACAACATTATCAGAGAGCCCGGGAACAGGTTAACGAGCGTTTGAGGGAGGCGATTAGAGATCGCGCAGATCGACACAACGAAGGAGTGCAGCCACATGAGATCGACGCCAGAGTCCGCGTCTGGCTACATTTAGATCGTGTTAAAGAGGGATACGCACGGAAATTGGCACACATGTGGCACGGGCCCTTCAGAGTGGCCGAAATGGTAAGCCCCTATGCAGCCAAGCTGGAGATCGCTGGAACCGAGTATCGGCTCTTCCCGATCGTACACGTGTCCAAGATGAAGCCCGTACGAAGTTTCCCGATCGGCCGCGCCTACGACTAACTGTGCCGGGTCAAGATCGACTCGATTTCGATGAAGCTCTTCTCCGGAGGACAGCTGGACGACAGACCTCGCGGAAGACGAGTATGAAGTAGAGCGGATCTCTGACATGCGATCGGGTCGACGGACTCGTTATGGCCGCACGCATCGTGAATTTTTGGTGCATTGGAAGGGCTACCTCGAACCGAGCTAGGTAGCTGAGGCTGATCTGAATTGTGGTGCACTACTACATGACTACTTACGAGAGCAACTGAATCGAAACCGGTTCGAAGTCATGCAGTCACACGAGGGGAGTAAGGCGGGAAGCTTGCATAGCGAGCTGGTCATTCTGTGAGTGGTGATGATGAAGTATCTGCAGGGTGGCTGCAGATAAGATGAAGAAGGTGGTATGTGTGTATGTGCGAAGATCTGCCTGCAGGAACGAATTTCAATGATGAAATGTGCAGAGATCTTAGGTTCTCGGAAGCAGCGAATGGACCCTGATTATGCTCAAGGGAGACAAAGAACGTATATTGGAGAAATTACCTTACCGTTAGTGATTTTAGGTTCAAAACCTCTGCCTAACTCAGTTGTCACTGCGGTTTAGAAACTTGCCATGAAGCCGACGCACCCTCTCGGCTGGGTGATCTGCGTGACGGTCACGAAACTGGTTACGCCAGGGTTCAGCCGTATCGGTCACGGCCAAGGCCGCACTCAGTGTCTGGGGTCTCAAGTGCACGTCACGGATCTCCATGCCGGGGTACCAGTGTTCCTCTTCACGAAGCATCGGGAAATGAAGGAAGAATGGATCTAACAGAAGATCGAGATCGACGTGACGGTTGCGCATGGCCACGATCGCTTTCGCGAGAAATTGACGCCAGCGGCTACCGGCACGGGACCGGCGTTGCTTCCGCTCGCTGTAGTAAGCCTTCAAGGCCGGATCGTTGACCCACATCTCTGGCGTGATATGAAGGAAGTGTGTTGACTCCCAGTACGCCTGCAGATGATCCCTCTCCAACGCGATGTAGAATGACAGCAAGTCAGTTGTCCGGGTCGAGCGAAAGAGGGATATCAGGGCGAGTGGCTAATACTGTCCACTGCTCCGCGCTCTGCAAGTCGACGATCGGCGTGCCAGATATTAGATTGAAGGCGTAGGGGGTTGGAGGAGGTTGCGGACGGTGTATCGGGAATAACCAGCCAACCATCAAAGGGAGGTGTTTCAAAAGATAGTCGTCGTCGAGATCGTACACCTTCCGCTGGCTCAGCTCATCAGCGATCCAAGGTGATACATTCACTTCGCGGAGCAATCTGGGCTGCCGAATGCCCGGTATCCACTGCCCGCGGAACACTCGAGTTGGTCTCAAGGCAGTGTCGTGGTCAGAATCGAGAGCCGATATGTCAGGATCTTCACGATCGCGAACTTCGGGAGTTGTATTCGCTGTAACGGTATCTCCCTCAGGATAATTGGGTTCAGAGTCTGCTCAGTCATCGGGAGTATTCTGGCCGCTGGGCCCCTGATCTTGATGGGCAGGTCGGACGAACCAGCAGCAATACGCTCTTGATTTTGACTTTCCAAACTCTCTCGGCGTCCCCTCAGTTCGAGAGCGGGCTTGGACCATTCGGATCATTCACTGTCGTCACTTTCTTTTCCCCAGCCGATGAATCGCTACGAGAACTACCAACATCACTGGCTGATGAATCACAACTCTCGCTTCCGTCACTATCGGAAGATTCACTATCTTCGCCACTGTCAGGTGTGTCCATGGCCATACGGCCCGATCCGGGAGGATGTTCATCGGTAGTAGTGGTGCGTTCTACAGGGGGCGACGTCGTGGTGTTCTACAATGTGCGAGGTGTTTTCGAGGGGCGACTGGAACGGGACTGCTGAGTCTGACGCCGTTTCGACGACATGGATAAAGATGGACGTTGGTCTGAGGTGGACGAAGCGACCCGTGAAGGGAGTGCGGACGCAATGGCTTCTAGAGTTTGCTGCGCCTGTCGGAGATCTCGACGAAGCTGGTCACGCTCCGCGCATAAGGCGGTGTGATCCCGCCGAAGCCTGTCGCAATCTTGGCAGGCATTGTCGCGGTCGCGTCGAAGGTCTGTAATGGACTGCTGTGCGATCTCCTCCGAACGCTGCATTGCTCGCAATGTTGTATCTTACCGTTCAAAATGTGCAATTCTCGCTCTTATCGATTCAATGCGGTCGCCTGTTACGGAAAACACCGAGTGGTTAGCCGACGGATTACAGATGCCGAGGGGAGACGTAAACCATCTGGAAACGTACCATGAGTCTGCAGTTCCGCTCGCGCCTGATTCCGCTGAGTCTCAGCAAGCTGTAGATCTTTCACCGCTTGGTCGCGAGCCTCACGCGCGGATCGGTAAAGAGATTCGAAGTCATTTCGCTCGGTACGGAGGCGTGCCATGCGAGCGTTTACATCCCGTAGTGCGCTCACATGACTCGCGTTCAAAGTCTCGATTTGCGATCTAAGTTCGCCCACACGCCGCTCAAGCGCGACAATCTGACGCTTGGACTGTTTCACTGAATCTTCAAGTGCCTTTTCTGACGATTTCAGCGCATGGCAATATTGCTGAGCTTGGACACGTTCCGCTGGTGTGGTATCAGGTGCGTCCAGTGCTCCGTCGCAGCCAGCCTGGGTTCCGACTGAGCAAGACGTGGTCCCAGCATAATCGGAGGTAGGCGGTGATCGAGATCGAGTTGAGAGGGTCACAATTTCGGCGCAAAGGTCGCGGGTGATCTCGTCGCTGACAGCTTGAAGCTGCTCATGCAGGACACGTACTTCGTCCAAATGCCGAACTTCGTTTTGGAGACGGGCAACGGTTTGCGTCTGCGCCGTCACTTCCATTCTTGCTTCCTGAAGCGCTGACGTGGCGGCGGTGTATCGAACTTGGCAAAACGTGATGAATGAGTTGGCTACGCCGGCCGCATCCCATGCTTGTCGATGCAAATCGCGGACGTGTCGTTGTATTGAGGCGTGAGCTCGCTGGGGAGCGACATGCTCCCGCTGCAAGCGACGATACGCGATATCTTGATTCAATGTGGTCTCGATATCCTGCAGCGAAGCTCGAATTGCAGCAAGATCGACATTCGGCCGATCTGCTCGAACAGTTGGAGCCGCTGAGCTGCTAGCACAGGTGGCACAGGTCCCAGTCGTAGGAAACGGGCCGACGCTAGAAGGATGTCGACCTGATGTATTTTCCCTCTCAGCAGTCGCAGGATACTCGAAACTTGGAAGCGCAGTGGTCTCAGACGATCGTAGAACCGTGTTCGTGGTGTAGACTGTCGAGGTTGCTGGAGGATTAACTCGGGCACCCGAGGCAGACTCAGGGATATCACGAGATGGCTCGGATCTGGTACTTGAAGCGGCACTAGACGCAGTTGGATCAGGTTCAAGTCGACCCGGAATCGGTGGCGTACGCCCAGCGGCTTTAGCGGCGTTTTTAGGACTTAATGTCGGCAGCGACGATGTGGCAGACTTTGGATCACCTCCCTCAGGCTCGATCATGGCGGAAGCAGGATAGTTGCGTGAGCTGACCTTGGTGTGAGCTGCGATGAATACCGTATCGCAAGATGAGAACTGTGCACGACTCGATACCGCCGCGCGGTCGTCGAGCGTGCAAGGGGCGGTTGTGGTGAAGCGGAGACAGAATTTTACGAGATCTGATGGATGAGAAGCAGAGCGTGGGACAGGGGGCGAAAGATCCGGACTGATTAGATTAAGCGTCAAGAATGATCTCAGATCAGGTATCAATAATGATCTCAAGGTAAATCTCAAGATTGGCTTCGAGGTTGATCTCGATCCTGCGATCCCAACTCAGATCACGTTTGATCTCGAGCTCGGCTGAGACCGATCGCGATCCCGATCTCGTTTATGATCTCCGTGATCTCGACCTCGGCCAAGATCACCCCGATCTCAATCTCAGTCCAGGTCATTCCGATCTCGATCTCGATCTAGGCTTCGATCCTGGTTGATCTCACACAATCTCACCCAGTCTCACCTGACTGAATTTGAGGATAAGATGCGCGAACTGCGGGATAGAAGTCAATGTGTCAAGGGGACAAGGTACCACAGGGTAGGACAAAGGAGAGCTCCAGGGAAGCACTTTCGGATAGGTTAAGGCACAAACGGAGTTGAATTTGCTTTCTCAAGCACAAGTGGTTCACAGCCCAAGTCCCGGACGCCTGGAATTGCTTGGCCAGACGTCTGGCAACCTCGCAAAGATCCCGCTATAGGAAGCGGCAAGATCAAGAAAAGGAAAGGTTAACCCACCCCAAGGCAAGGGCCTAGGTCACATCTAGCCCGTCGACCTACGATCTCGAGAGACTCGATCGTAGCCGACAACCCCACATGGGCACTGCGTGAAGAATTCCCGCGCAGTCCACAAGGTCCCGCGTCTCGCCAAGACGGTTCTGATTGGCACCCCGCGCATTCCCGCACGAGTCATCGGAAGAGAGCAACCCGCCGACCGACGGGTACACAAGGTGAGCAGCTTTCAGCATCCCGCGGATATCGGAGTACCCTCCGCTAGTCGGTTGTCTGGGCGCCGTGTGCAAGAGGAATTCGCGATCAGCAATTTTCGTGGAACCGCTTCGCCACAGAGGACCAACACACACTTGGCGATCAGCAGCGCGTTTTTAAGAACTGAACTCGGTGCGGAAGCACTTGAGTTGAAGTGAGCGATCAAGAGTGTATGTAGATATTTGTATCCAGTGGCAAAATGAGTCGTAGGATACAATCAAGCAAACTGTTTTGGGCTCAGGGGTGTTTGATCCTTCCTCCAACGATAAAATTCACTGGGGTTAGTCTCGCTCTTGAAGCCCATAAGTACTGCCTCGTTGTAATAAAATAAGTTAGGAGTTTGTAGAAGCTAGAAACATGTTTATAAGGCGTTTATCTTGTTTGGTAATGCGGCGGCTTTTGCATGAGAGAGAGGGGCGAAGACGGTGACCTGCTAAGGGAGCCATGGTATCGAGTGGCTGTGGTAGGGAGCTGCGGAGCTAGAGCTTCTGAACTTCTGGTTGCCGCTTTCCTTACCAACTGGTGGCTGAGTGGAAAATTCGCCCTTGGAACGACTGACCACAGGACGAGATCAGATGCACTGGGTGTTCGTATGATATACTTGGGCTTGTATATGTAATTTGGTTTCAGTATGGTATACGAACATGAACTTGATGAGCTGGCATTTCTTTCCGTAGATCGCATTTTTCAATTTAAGGATTAGTCTGTAGGCGATATGGGTTTAACTATTGGTGGCGCTTTATCGGTCGCCATTGCTCTGCGTCAGCGGTACTGTGTGGTAGTCGATGTAATTGGCGTATGTTGCTGATATGAAAAACATGACTTATGTGAAGTCGAATTAGTAGTCATAATTGAAGGAATAAATAGTCAAAAGTGAAATAATTGGTAGTCAGAGATTTGGCGGGTTTGTATCATTCTCATGATCGAGCATACTGAAAGTTAGTAAAATATAAGTTCCTTCTAAAAACTGCCTTACCGATCTCCTCGACTTATAACAGACAGGAAGGAGATCGCTTCCCGGACAAACACACGACACCGATACCAAAACAAAGAAAGTGCACACGCAGCAGTGATGTTGCCAAACATGTACATATAGAAATATGTTTGACACCGTAACCCGTTCGCGCCAGCTCCGCATACCCTTTTTGGCTAGCAGCCGTTTCTTCTTGACCATTTCTACTGCTTGCAACAACTATAGCGTTATAAAATCAACTTCCTGTGGCCCGCATACAACACGCTACCGCAAAGTAGTCGAGCACCGGTAATTTCGGACGCCAGCCAAACGACGGACGCGTCGGAGGCCAAGGCATCTGAGACTTCTCGGGTGCGATGAGCCAAAATGTTTAGCTAAGTCAAATTGAACGGACATGCGCCACGAGCTCCAATGGTGGCGAAGCAGGTGTCCACTATGAGCAGTGGTGAGCATACCCTACCCTTAACGAATTTTGACTGGACAATGTGATGCTGTCCGTTAGAAGCAAGGGACCATCATAAATCGAGGAGGTCGGTAAACTCATTTATACACAAACCCATCAATACAAAATAAAGATTGACAAACTTCTTTTGGTATTAAATGATTCCACGCTTTAAAAACTTTTTAATCAACAAGATTGTGAAATTTGCGAGCTATTGCAAGCGCAACCCATTTAAATGGAATCCACTTTAGACGCACAGCCCCATAAAGCGCCGTCTATAGATGATCGGCGGCTTTATAGTTGAGCAGCGACAATCATCATTTTTCGCGCGACATCGATTTACAAAGGCAATTTTTTTACAAGAAGCAGTACATATATGGTCACAATAGGTGGTTCGGATTTATTGCTCCGAGAGGGCACACAGGTCGTAAAAAGAAGGCAACAAAAGAAAATGATGGCAAGTAGCAAGGTGTTTGTGGAAAAGGAAACACTACCTTAAGTAAGCAGAAAGTAGTAAACCAGGAAACAAGAACCATGGTTTGCTGCAGGCGGGTACACCTGTGCTTCGAACCAAGCTCCTGGGGCGGAACCCCGTGGCTTTCCCTGCAGTCGACGGGCCATCGGACACACTCACGGACCCACGTGCTCGAGTACGATTCGCTCAGCCGTCGCCCCCGCAATCTGGTGGCTCGGCGAAAAGACCACGCAGTAGTTTTGGGAGAATTGATATCAATGATGTACATCTTGAAAGCATTGTCCAGAAGTATTGCATAGTTTTTTTCTTTAAATGTTTTAGACAATGCCTGTTAGAAATGGGTGTAATTTTGGGAAAATGTAAAATTTACTAAATCCCTTCATTGCCAGATCGCCAATAAACTTTTAGGAGGGGTATATTAAAATGAGTATGGCATACTGTTAAAGCCGCTACATTCGAAAATTCTTGCTTCTGTAATTCCGCCAACACCACAGGCACCCTCCCATATTCTATTGACCGTTGATTTGGACGGTAAAATGTAGGGATTACATGTAAAAAAGTGATACTCGATGACTGATCCGGGTGGATGAGGGTCACTTTGTTTCTGGTAGTAACAGATTTGCCGGGGGATCGTCGACGTTGGAAGAGCCAAGTCTGCAAGTTTTCTCGGCGGTTTCGTGTGCATACAAGGTGAAACGCGGTATCACGGAGGGTTATCTTCGATGTAGCTGTGCTTGCGATGGAGTCCCACATAGCAAACAAAGAACACGAAAACGTTGGAAACCACGCAACACACGATACAGATTTCGCAGTTACAAAAGCTCGAACATCACACCGGCCTTCGTTTCGAGAAGTCACAGAACGGAGGAAATCACTGGGTCTGCAAATGCAATGTTTAGAGATGACATGCCCAACCGAATTCGCCTACGATGAAGTGGATCATTGGGGAGGAGAGAATGTCAGTCATGTCGATTCCGTATACAGTGATGCTGAATTTTACAGCGTCGCATTCAGTTCACCAGTACCTACGGAGACAATGGGGATGGATGTGACAAATTTCAGTGTTGCGATTCCAGGGGATAGACAAAGACTAGGACCAGCTAATATGGCAAGCTTGAGGGTATTATGGGAGGAAGGATCTACTCGACGGTGGTGTTATCCCGCCGAATTATTACCCCAGTAAGTGGACTTAGGACCTCTTTTGGATCGTGTTGTGATTCACCGTCTTGCGATGCTTGGGCCGCTTCGCCTCCTGCGACTTCACCGCCGCAAAGCTGGGCCTCCACCTCCTCTTGCTGATCGTCAGACGCAGAGTCAAAGAGATCGGCATCACGACGGGACCTCGCAACAGCATCTGCTTCTTTCATCGCCTTGTCCAATTGTGCTCTGGCTGCTGACGCAACGCTCTGCAGCAGCTCGGCGTCTTCCTTGCCATCGTCCAAGCCGTCATCTATCGTCCGATCTGAGGTGTCCTCGTCCAGCTCTTTCTTGGCGTCTTCTTGCTTGCCTTTGTATTGCTTGATTGTGTTTGCAGGTGTGAAGATCTCAAATCGACTACATAATGAAGAAACTTTGATCGAGAATGTGTCGTTCCTTGCCTTCGATTTGGGTGACCAACACTTCCACGCAAACTTGACAGATCACGCTCTCATTCAAGTTGGCGTTAATCCTGTTGAAGCGAGTTGCTGAGAATCAGTATGATGCGGTAACTTCCCTTGTATTTTTACAGCTATTTAACGCGTCGTTAAATACGACCAAGCTGTTGTCTCTCACTGAGGTACCTACTTCAGACCGAATATTTGCTACCACAAGACGGGGATCGAGCGAGCGACGATGCATTTGAGCACTCCTGTGTGGTACATTTCCATTTCATTCGCTGCAGATAGCAAACGACGAGATTGAAGAGTTTTCTATCAGATTAACTGTACTGCTCGGCGGAAGAATCTCGACGTTCTTCTAGAGATGGCACACTCGCAAAAACAGGGTGGTCCCGTAACAGCCTCGAACAACACATTCTTCACGAAGCAGTACGCTGCATTCTATTCCTGGAGAACGCCTGATATTTTTTTCCTTGCCGAACAAAATCAATTAAGCTAAACTGGAGAACGTTCTTCGGGCCCGATGATGTCAGCGTTGGGCCAGGTAAAGGGCTAGTGACATGTGCATAAAACACAAACGCGTAGGTTAGTAACAAAACCCCTTTCTCTAATGCATTTAATTTCAATATGACTCTCTTCTGAGCAGCGCCTCATTTAAACTGTTTATGAGCCCAATGGCTAACGGCTCCAGGAGAAGATGGCGCCCGCGGCAGTTCATGCCGCCGGTGTCGCTCACGAGAGGGGCGACGCACCACAAGATGAAAACGTACTGGCGCAGCTTGTTGCCAAGCTCACGGACAAGGTAGAGAGCATAGAACGGTCACTCGGCCAAGGCTGACAGCCCCCGGCGGTGGCGCCACCGGGTGCAGGAGCGCATTTGAATCCGAGTGATTACCGGCAGGCACTTGAGCAAGGTGAGAGCTTGGGGATGCAGCGGATACAGCTGCGTGAGCTTGGCGTTGCTAACTTCGGCGGCATGGAAGTCCTGACGCATACCACTTATAGTGGACTAGGCAGAAGGCGTACCTTACCCGCAACGAGAATCAGGTTCTTCACCTACACAAGCTGCCCGTTGCTAAGCGTATTGACTGTAGCCGATGCCGCTTAAAGGCCGGCCAAGAATGACAAGATATTCATCAGGAGCGTTGGAGGTGCCGAGTTATTTATTAAGGGCTCGGGGTGGATTCCAGCAATGGGCCCTGCTTTTTATCGAGCCGTTTAAAATGGCAAAGCTGACGTGCGGGTACAAATGGGCTGAATGATACAAAGCGAACAAGTTCGGATAACACCTATGCCACAAGGCCGAGCAGTACTACCAGCAGCACTTCATACGGTGGTGGAACAAACAGCCGACTCTGAGGTTCGCGATGTTGCAGATGCATATGTCGTTTGACGACTATTTCCACCCAACAATTCCTTCGGTTATTTGGCGCGTTGTACTCGTGGATCGAGCACTTCCTGTATCTGAACGCGCTGATGGTCGCAATAAACGCATCTCCGACACTGATAGTCGAGAAGATCGTGAAGTACGCGGACCCACAATTACGGTACGCGCTGATGGCGAAGTGCGATATTACGCGCACAGGTCCACTACAGCAGGCAAACGAGTTGGCAATGGGGCCCCAGATGATGTTCGACGAGCACAAGGCGCCAATCACAATCACAAAATGTATGGTCAACTGGGTAAGCGTGTCACAGAATGAGGTGCGACGGTGTTACCGCTGCAAGCAGCCAGTCCACTTGAAAAGGGACTGTCCACAGCGGAGTGGTGGTAATGACGAAGGAACGGTACATTTCGCACTGGCAGCAGTTTGTCGTTCACTCGCGGTTGGTGCTAATAGCTGGATCCTGGACAGCGGTGCTAGCTGATATCTCATCATCAACCTGACCCTTCGAATGAATGCAGCGGACTACAACGAGGACAGCACCTACTTGATGCCCAATGACGAGTCAATGAGGGTCAAGAAAGGCGATGTGCACCTCCTGTCAAAGGTGGACGGAATGATCACTGAGTTCATTTTGAGAGACATGTACTACGCTCCTGAGTTGACGCACAACCTCAATTTTTATGGGCGCCTGATGGGACAGGGTTGCACGGTGGCCTAGCACAACAGGCAGTGGGCTCTGGACAAGGGTGGAGTCGTTGTCTTCAATGTGGACCTGATGCACAACGTGTTGGTGGTGGCGCTCAAAGTGCCTATGGCGAGCCCTTGACAATTGGAAAACTTGATCATGAGTGCGGTGAACGATGAATCTGCGTCGTTGGTTGTAGCGGAGGACACTCTGATGGGCTTCCACGAACGCTTTAATCAGTTAGCCCTAGACACCATCGAACGCATAGATAAAGATGTTGCTTCTGGTATCAGGATCACAGACAGGCCTCGAGCATCGTGTTTGGTGTGTGCAGAAGAGAAGCAGACCCGTGATGACAGCAGACGAAGAACACAGGCGAGTACGCGCCAATCGAAAACGTTGGTGCCGTGATCAGTCGAGCTTTGAAAGGGTTGATGACACCGCTTAACCGCCTTGGCAATTGTTATCTTGTCAACTTCGTCTATAATTTATATAATTATTGTCAAATCGTTTTGGTGAAAAAGAAGGATGAAGCCGCCAGGAATTCAAGGACACCCCTACTGAGTTCAATAAGTGTTTCAATTGTCGGGTTCATGTTCTTCGCACGGACGGAGGAGGAGAATATTGCATAATGATTTTTAGGCAAGAAAAATGGGGTCGCACAAGGCGGGAATGAAGCAGCTAACGGAAGGCAGAGTGCATGCATCGCACTGTGCTCAACATGGTACGTTGTATGGCCTTTGGTGTAGATCTGGCGTTGAGCTTTTGGCGTAATGCTGTCAATTGTGCTGTGTTTATCTCAACCGGAGCTTGGCGAGAGCAAACGAAGAGCGAACGTCGCCAATCGAAGTGTTGACGGTGCGTGCACCGAGTCTTACTGACGTTGTGCTCTTCAGCACCAAATGCACTGTTTTCCGCTATCCTAACAAGCGCGCAATGATACATAGGGCATACGAAGGAATTTTTGTCGGAAAGAACGAGTCGACCAAAGGGTATCAGGGTTTCCTGCTCACGGAGCGCAATGTGATCGTGACCCGCCACGCGCAGAACCTGCAGACACTGAAAGCGGCGAGCATGGTATCGCCGGCGACAAGGCATGCTCCTATGAGCACTAAAACGGAAGGAGATCTGATGCACGCAACCGAAGATCCACCGGCGCCAAACAGAACCACGACCATCGAAGCGACTGCTGTAAAAATCACGCTGCAGGACATTCGCGGTGAAAGTATGGTCCAGTTGTGCTAAAGGTTACAATGCTACGAGTGGTGCGGACGTACGCCGAGCGTATACTGCGGGCACCGGCCGGACAGGGAGAACTGCATCGCCACAAACAACCAACACGTGGACAATTGTGAGGTGGGATCCTGGCCCGGTGCGCTCCACTCCAAATTAGTATATAAATTAGTATATAAGAAGAAGCGTACAGTTGCGGGGACGATTGAGCGATACAAGGCATGTCTCGTTGCCATCGCCCACGTCAATCAACACGAAATCCGGCGGATGCCGGGAGCAGCACTAGCAATCTGCTGCAATTCGGCTGAACGGTCGTTGCAGTTCTATTTATTCGATCGGGATCCGCAGCGAAAGTTTAAGCCCACGATGGTCTCTTTCAAGGGTGCCGTCTATAAGCCCACCAGCACGCATCAACCAACGACAGGATCAGTCTGGAAGAGACAACTCAATGCGGACGGCATCAGCGCAACAATGCAACGAGGATAGGTGGTGAAACTCCACAAAGTAACACGCTTCATGGACATAAATGACTTATCTGCGGGAACACCTCACGACGGCATCCGACCTCGAGGATATGGATTCCTGCACTTCTAACTCCAGTAATTATACGGTATGGAAGTTGTCGGTCAAAATGGCGGGGTGTCCGGACTTTCTACGGGGGGTAGTGCGAATTTTTAGTTTGGGCAAATCATAATAGTCAGACATCTATCGTTGGTCAAAGACTCCAATCCTTGCTCTGTGGGAACATGGGTCACACACTTGCGAGGTATCGCTATACAAAAGAGCGACGACATGGCTCTGGCAGCAGAGTGGCGGCCGTGATGGATCTGGTGCAACTTGAGGATCTTGCAACGACATTTCAGCAGTATAGCCGACATGCGAGCGTCGGTAGCGAAATGCTTACAAATGTAAGAGGAAGCAGACATCATTGCCAGATCAGCGGTGACACCACAACCTCGTCAAAACCGGGTGGCCGTGAGTCAGCAGTCTTCAGCAGACCCTTCACCCACGCAGGCCTCACCGCTAGCAGCGGGGGCTCGGGTCAGCATGTCAAATTCAGTGGTAGATCCAGCACCACAGAAGATAGGTGACGGTGCCATTAAGAGGTGGTCGAAAACGGTTCGCCCATCCATAACCACTCGCGTAACGGAACGGTGCAACAGGCTTACGGTTTGCGGATTTGGTTAGATCGGACGATGAGGATGGTCAGGAGGCCTCGGCCTCTACTGTCATATCGACTTCACCGCCGATAACCGACATTTCGTCAGGGGATGACGACACCGCTCCTTCGCCCAGTTTTACGGCGGCAGAAAAGGGAAGCTGCATTTGAAAAGAGCTAAACCTCGACAGCTTCCTACCCAGTCACAGCTGGTCGCACTTCAACAGCGGGAGAAGCAAGCATTGCACGACGCGGTCCAATCGCTACAACAAACACCGAGAGAGAGGGTACCAGCCCAATTAGCACAGGGGATAATCTATCGGACTTCCCAGTGCTAGCGAGGATGTTGGGAATTGCACCAATCAGCACCCCTGCATCAAGAAACTGGATGACAACGGCAACATCTCCAGGATAAACTGGAGCAGGTGATGCGGGAACGCGGACGTCGCAAATATCAGCCCAGTGGCGCCAAGCTGAACTGGTAGATCGACGAACGGGTGGCGTTCCAAGTAACACTGGCCATGGTAGAACGTCCTACATGCTGATTTTCTTCGACAAGCGTGCGACCGTGTGTATGTTCAGTGACACCTCGCGCACGGGCTACTCTATCGTGATCACTCAAGTTAGTTGCCGGGAGGAATGCGTTCCAGTCGAGGAACAATCCCACGAGCTTCTTATCTGCCGAGACGGTCTCTTCAAAAACGCCCAGCCGAACAGGTCAATAGTCGAAACGGGAGGCTGCCCCGTAGTTAAGGCGTGCAATGACCTCGAGTACATACTGGCGAGGGAGAAAGATTTCACACTACTGCGAACACTCCAGCCTTATTCAGCTGTTCTCGCCGAACAATGAGATAAAGCAGTATGTGAAGGGAAAACAGTAGCGATGGGTACTGCAGCTGGTCAACTACCGCTATGTGATCAAACGCATCGCCGGTGAGAATAACCTCTGGACAGACATCGTTTTTCGCCACCCGCCGCTGACACTGACACGACACTCGCCGTGAAACGAGTGACAACGAGCAATGGGCAGCCGCTATCGGAGCTATGCCCACTGCAAGAAGCTTTGTTCGCATGGCCCGCACGAGCTGAACCAGTGGAGGCCCCGCGTAAGCGCAGCAGTGATGTACCCGCTGGTGTAACGACACTCGGTGACGCGATTGAAGTTGACGGCAAACTGTGGGTGCCTACGAAAGCGAAGAACCTCGCGAGGCATTTGTTCGTTAACGCGCATTGCGGATCATAGGGCCACCGTGGGGTGCACGTGATAGTTTAACTTTTGGATTGTCATTTCACGCTGGTAAACGCGCGACAGGCGGTGATCAGCGTCAGTCACGACTACCAATTCTGCAAACATATGAAGGGCGGCACCATAATTCATCGTGACTGGACGGTGAAACGGACAGTCGCGGACCGAAACGAGTGCATGCACACGGACTACCTATTTCTTGCTGTGAGCTACGGTGACGCTAATTATGTTCTCGTCATCAAGGATGAGTTGACGCACAACTATGAGCTGGTACAAGCTGACTCAGCTGACAGTCCGACTGCCGTCGAGGCTTTGCTTGATTGGCACAAGCGCTTTGTCATACCGAAGATGTGGATGTCCAGCAATGGGTCGCACGTCAAGCGTCAGATTATGGAGGTGTTCGCAGATCGGCTCGGGATAACATGTTTGTGTCCCCGTGTACACGCCGTGGATCAACGGCACGGTAGAAAGAGTGAACTGCGATATCTTGCAAGTACTGAAGGTCATGATGCTTATGAATCATCTGGAATCCCGTAACTGGGTCTACCTCTTGCCACTTGTTCAAGCAAATCTGAACCACAGTCCGGTACTCTCTTTGGCAACTGCGTCCTCTTCGAACTCTTCAATGGGTTGCCCACACCATCAGCACTGGACGTGGTAATTCTGCCAGACGAGAGGGTACCAATATCCCTGCCATTCGACAAGGAGAACCTTAAGGAATCCATCGACGACCTGTGCCGCGGTCGGCACGGTCTTCACCGGGTGGTGCGTGATCAGAGCGAGCAGCATCACATTGCGGCAATGTCTCGCTCCAAGGGAACATATTGCAACATCTCCGTCGGCGACTGCGTTCTGTGGTCTCGCGTCGACCAGCGCCTCCGAGGTAACAAGTTGCTCGCCCGCAATGTCAGGCCATTCTAGATCATCAAGGCTCTGTGACACTCGTTTCTGATTCGCCACGTCCTCACTGGTGTTGAGTATGATGTGCACGGCTCACGGCTCAAGTTCTACTACGACAGAGACCTTAATATCACTGCTGAGATCCGCGAGCACGATTCTTTGAAGGGATCGTGCTGGAAGTCCGCGAGGTGATCTCGCACCGACCCAGGGAGATGTCGGGTGAGCTAGAGTTGCTGGCGGCGTCCGTGGGATCCAAGAAATTGATTACTCCTGAGGGCCTGCCCGATCGACCAAGCATGATATCCCGGCTCTTGCGGCCAAGTACGCGCAGGACAACGACATAGAGGAATTATAGTAGCCCCGACATGATGGTTGAGAGTCACCTTACACGTCCTGGGGCAATGAGGAGATCTGTTCCAGGCGCCATGACGACCTGCACGACCGTCACCATCGCCCCAGCACGGTCCGCATCCAGACCGTATGGACGGTTGGTTTGAACTGTTCGCGCATTGGTTCATTCCAAGATCAATCCTGGGTGGTGGAGATGAAGTGCAGCCGTAGCAGTCCCAACGGCCCTACCCTGTAGGAGTAGTAACACAAGTTTGGTTAACTAACAGTCTTAATCTCACTTTGCATTTCCCATTCAAGTATTCCGAGATGATTTGGGGGATACACAAGGGTAGAAAATGCCGGTGTCAATGCATTCCTCACACAGATCGACCTGAACGAAAGTGACTTTTCTATAGTTAAGCACCCTTTAGAAGAATATTTGTTTATTTTCTATTCCATATTACTGTCAGAGGGGATATAGAATAATTAGTTAGCTTTGTATACCACACGTGCCTAGTCGGTCATCAGGAACCAACATTTATTCCATTTGAGCGGGTATTTTAAGTCTGATGACCACTAATGAGGGGTTCATTTGTATTACTTGTTTTGTTCCGACATTAGACTAATTATTACCAAAAGCCGGGTGTACATAATAGGTTTTGGGTCTAAACATCACGTCTTTTTGCTTATCAATAAATATTAGACAATAATCTACAAAATCGGGTACAACAAGTTGGATTTGACTTTAAAAGGCTCCTGCTAATGTTGCAACCTTAAAACTTCAAAAGCAAACATAGTTTTACAATTCCCGAACAAATATATCAGCATTTAACACTGCATATATCACATGTTTGGTCCTAGGGCTCCAATTGCCCTCAAATTTGGCATACGCATTATTTGAGACCCCGCGAAACAAAATGCGACTTATCTAAATTTTGCTGTTTTTGAGATGCGGCCGTTTGGAGTTGGGCCATTCATTTTTGTACCTAAACGAACTTTCGAGAAACAGAGGTTGTACTTTTATGACCGATAAATTACACGTAGTCGTCACTCACTACAGGAGACAGCCAGGGGTGTGAAGAGGGAGCAATGTCTACGGCGCGTAGAGCCCCGCAGTCGACAACTGCACAATCCAAGAACACTAAGCGAGTACGCCTGAAACACCGCGCCGAGATGACCCTAGAGGCGAAACGGTGTCAAGACGCTAGGTAGAGTGCACCTTCATTTGTTGAGCAGCTTGAGGACGCGATGACGGCTGCGGAAGATGCACAGCAAAGCACATCGGCGACTCCGCAGTTGAAGCCGCAAACATGATCGAGAAAGAAAGCGAAGAAAGATACCGCCGAGTAAAAAACAGGGCAGTAAAACGATTTGGTGCTTAAGTGAGTTCGGGATTTCCAGTGAAACGATTTGACACTTATGTCAAATCGTGTTTTTTTAAACTTTGAGTATGAGACACCACTAAAAACATCTAGCGTGTGCAGTACCGTATTTATCGGATCGAGTGAGACATTCTTTTACCAAAACCAAGTAAATAGAAAAACGTCACAAGGTTTTTTTACAGTTCCAGGGCTTTCCACGCCAATGGCACCCGTCCCTCACAACGGCAGATCTCGCCATGCCGCGAAGGCAAAAGAAAAATAAAGGGAAACACAAGGTATCCCCCTCTCTCCTCGCTTCCTCCAACTGTTTCTAAAACATATTTACAGGGGCGCTGGCAGCGCTGTCCGTGGTGGAGGCTGCCGCTTTTTCCGAGTCGGCCGTGCCACTATTTATAGATGGAGGAAGAGCGAGACTAAGCTGAGGGATGCTGCGAATAAAGCCCCTAATGATTATTTTGCTCCCTCCGAATCTACCAAGACTCAATATATTCTCTACCCAGAGCTCGAAACACGGTACGAAGCTGCAAAAATATTGATTTTTATTTTGCCGTGGTCACAATATTTTCTATAGTATACTTGATTGGATTAAGCTAATGCGCCATACGAAGGGCCTCTGCGTCACAATGAAGTGTGTCATGCTGATGATCGGAAAGTATGACAAGGAATTCTCATCATCTACATCGCATTGCGCGCTGCTGTCATGGACCGTTCGCTTCTTGAAGTGGAACAAACTCGTTGTTCGCGGTATCACTCACGAGGGAACGAAACGCCGAACGGATATGCAGGTTTATTGTTTTTTTGTTTTGTATTGATTATTCAATCTAATTGGAATATTGCTTATTTAAACAAATTGGAATATTGCAATAATACAATTTAGGCAATTGCGGGTGCATTTGCACGCACCATAAACGTTGCAGTTGAGGACGACGGCTTCTTTCCGCCGTCGTACACCCAGGCCGACCGGTACGGTGGTCTCTTCAACATGGAGCAAATCGGCGTTTGCATCGACAATCCCGGCGGTCTGGCTATTGATATCCGCGGCGCCAAGCACGTGGACGTAGTTCAGGGGATGGGCAAAAATGGTGCTCGTTGCAGCGTGTTTCTCTGCGCTTCTGCGTTAGGAGAAAAGCTACCAGCTTTTGTTGTTTGTTTCGGGTGTCCCTGGTGCCGATAAATACAAGGAGGTGTCTAACCCAAACTGGGGGCACCAATATGTTGTGCACACCACCCAGCGCAAGGCGTGGTGCGATTACGCCACAATGACGATGTGTATTGAAGAACAATTATTGATGAAATAAATTGACAATTATTGTTTACCAAAATATTGCGTGCTTATGCTAACAGATATGGACGCCAGCTGCGCATGGATGCCGCATGCTGATGCTGGACAGCTTGCGCGTACACAAGGTGGCAAATGTTAATTAGCACTTGGAGGGAACGTGCTGTACGAAGGTGTTGTACATTCCTCCAGGAATCACGGGACTCAGTCAGCCGATGGACGTGAGTGTGATGCATTCATGTAAGACTAAGATTCAGTACGTACAGTCTGACATATTTGGGCGGACAGTATAACTTCCCTGCCGTGTGCTACCACAGGGATCTGTATCACGACTGGCGTTTGGAGCACGAGTTTCGCGAAACGCAAGTGATCGTTGTTTGCTACTCTCCCAAATTCTTGATAAGGATTGGGAAATGGTGGACTGCAAAGTCATTGTTGGTGGCTTTCAAGAGGCAAACCATATTTATGTGGGTCCTCGTGATGAGAGCGGTAGGTACCGTACGTACTTGCTTCAGCCTCCAGAAGATGCCGTTGTCCCTGAGTAACCCCATATTATATATTTTGATAATGAATGCTTTGTTTCTGAACAAAAAATATTATGTGACATAGGTTGATAGGAGTTCTAGAAGGGATGCCGCCCCTATGACTTTGATGGCTCACTCAAGCCGTATGTCTCACTCGATCCGACAAATGCGGTATATTGTTCCAGTCATAACAAACCAAAAAAATTTCTTGCACTTTTAAATTTATCTGGAGTTTTTTTTTGTAATGGACATCTTAACCACTTGTACTTAACATTTTGGGACAAGCTAGGCTTAAAATGACCGCAAGACATCGAAGTATCACGTAATATGCTTGGTTTCAAAACTTAAAAAAATGTAGATAAGTCGCATTTTGTTTCACGGGGTCTCATTTAGTACATTTCATTCATACCAGTATTACTAGAGTTTCGAGTGAGTCCCACATGTGGAGAACTTGGAGCCACGAGTGGTTGCAGGACAGAATAGCTACAAAAAGTCATTATACTTCCAAGAATCCTGGCTTGCTATTGGCTAACACGGCGACATTCTATATGTAGAGCAGAAAAAGCTGACTGCTTGATCAAGGAAGGCAAGTTGCTGTATTCGAGATGCTATATCTCTCCAACCAAGAGGGTGCTAACAGCATGAGCCAGTGTAACTCGTTCCGGTGATGATATCATGACACCAATTTTAGCTTCATGGATTGCAATATGCGCAAAGTTTGTTTTTGTGTCTTTCCCGACAAGCGGCAAGACCAAACAAAAACGGTTCTTAAGGACATCCAGTAGAACTTCACTTCTGTTCGTAGGTTTTTTGAAATTTCAATATAGATCGATAGACCACCTACGTCAGCTACATCTGATGCTACTACTAACCCTAGCCTGATACTTCGTTTGGTAAATATGTATTTGGTTGAAGATGTTCACAGCGCCAGAGTGTCAGGCTATAGGAGCTGCCTAAGGCTTCAATCGAAGACCCGTACATCAGTCTGATGACAGCCTCATTTCCAAATTCCAAGCGTAAACGGGGAACACGCTATTGTCGTCGCCCAAACCGCCAGAAGGGAAGCCGTTCTCAGACAACCAATATCCCGGAGCACACACTGCAGAGCGTTGCCACGTTACGGCACATCAACGACGACACCTGACGGATCAAGATGCAGTAGTTCTCCTCCGACGCGGTGAATCGGAGACGAAGCGGAATCACCGCCCCTGTCTACTTCTCATATCCCAACTCGGACGAGGGGGGCATCCACACCATTCATGACTAAGCGTGCGTAACTAATTTCCACATCCGAGCCAATACTCTCTCCGATGAGAGACAGTGAAAATGACGCGCGGTACCTGCAGCGCCTTTGTGAAATTTGCGAGAGTATTGACAACGAGCGCACAGCGACCCAGCAACAATATCGCGAAATTCACCAGAACCGCTTTGCTGCACTCTTTGCCATCCACCGCGAGGTGCTAGCCGCCGCCGGTGCGCGACCGACACCGCGAATCTCCTGGATTTGGTGGAGCACACTACACTTCTCGTGCACGCCCTCGTCATCGCCATGCACTCCTGTTGTGAGCGGTACTCAGCTTGACACCAATTCGTCTTCGGACGAAATGAATTTCCTTGAGACCCCCTCTGTAGCACAACGTAGCGGCCAATGCCCTTGCTGCTGCTCGCGAGATCCAGTATCTGGTTGAAGATGTCTCAGTCTACGAAAAGATTGGGCTACTTCTTTCCCACAGTCCACGTTTATATGCCACTCAGTACTCGCTCATCTGCACACAATGCTCGATCAAAATTCTAGTACGCAAATATATGTTTGTTGATCGAACAATTTCTTCCACTTGATTTACTCATTGAAACTGAATTGAAGCCAGTGTTAATGCAACACTGGTTTTACATAAGAAGAAGGACTATATGCTTCACCCATACAATAACCAATTAGTGCGTTGTAGCTACGGCTGCATCTTTGGCATGGAAGTTAGTATAGCGCGGACCTCTAACGGAGATTAATAATGTAAGCTGTAAAATGTGGAAAACGAATTCAGCAGGATTGGGTGACAAGCAGTGAATATATTGCTCACTAAAGTGACAATTTGACCGGTCAGTCGGTCGTTTGCACTGCCGGTAACCTTCTCAACATTTTTTTAATCTGACAGTTTTCTATATTTCAATAAAGTGAACAATGGGCCGAGATATTTATTTTCGCCAACAAAAACAAAACGCACCCATGTCATCCGTCCCGAGCATTTGTCCCCTTCAGAAAGTTCTTGACCGACCTACCGGACCGTCAAATCGGGCTTCAATTACGTAGAACTAGTGTTGCTGTGAAAGCAACACTAGTTCTACACGGCGCGCAATACATTTTGGACACCTACGTTTTAGGTCATATAGCGGCTTCTACCGGGAGTTGTAGGACGCTGTTTAGATATGTTATAGATACCGACGGGCCGAACGGTTGGAATGTGATGCGAAGCTAGATCTCGCAGACCGTAACTAGGTTACTAGACAACATATCGATTTTCGCACCCCGACAAACTTTCGGACAAACACTGACATGATTATAGTATTGACTCTGCATTTTGCACTGCCATGAAACCATCACCCCATTAATCTGCACGATAACAGCCCTCACCGATTTACGGTCGTTCTGTCACCCGCGAAGTTAGCGTTCGTGCAAAATTATAGTCACAACGGCTGTCGTGGTCCGCCGTCATCCGTCATGCTGAGTTTAATCGCTCGCGTACTGCTCAGATAGCTGGCTATATGTTTAGCTAGTTTCCAGTCAGCCATGGTGGGGGCATGTGCGTCACGAGTATCACAGTGTATCGCAACCATGATGTCGGATCAGCCACAATGTGTAATATATTGAAAGCTTCCTACAGTGGACTGGAAAGTGCCTTTATTGGCAGCACCGTGGACACGCTCGACGCAGGACAGCAAATCTTTCAAATCATTCTATGCCTGTAACTCTTCTCCGATAGGTGCTCGCACTGTGAGAGAGGCAGACTCCTTAGTGGTTGTAAGATGTGTGGTAAGTCCTGAGCCTAGTTAGCAACGCCGGTGCCTTTGATCGATCCGGTGGTTGTATGGGGCTAGTCTCCGGTGGTGACTTCTCTTTGCTTGTGTAGTGAGCGCCTGTTTACAAAGCCGCAGACGTATGCGTTGCCGTATTGTTTCGGCTTGCATATGGTCTCGTTTGGCGATGGCCCTCAGTTGCCTAGTTCCGAGTGCCCAGAACTCTTGGGTGCTTCCTTCCTTTGTCACCTTTCCTTCATGAAAAAAACTACTTCTTGATTTCACTAATTCCAATAGCAGGTGACGCCGATACCGCTCATAATCCTCCATATCCTTCGCCATTGATCAGCATATTCGGTTTCGTGATCTGGGTGCTTACGCCGCAGCCATTGCTTGACCGGTACCGAGATGGCTGATGTCTCCCGCCCCGCACAGTTCTCGATAAAGTACTGAATGTTCTTGTTTTCCCAATTCTCTCCTGTCCACTGACTGATGAGACGTCGCCAGCATTCTCGCGCGCAGGGGCACTCCCAACAGAGGTGCTCCATTGTTTCCTTGTGTCGTTCGTATTGCGGTAACTATTATTCTCCTGTTCCCCTCGTAATGAAGGCACAGTTGTCGAACGGCGATGCGGTACACGACCCACACCTGATACTCGGAGAGTTCGTTGTGGTGGCTCCAGAGCGCTTTGGGTAGCTGGCCCATGGCCGCTGTCTGCCATCGTCTGCTGTTGGCGACATGCTGCAGCTTGTCGAGTGGGGATGCTAAGTCTTTTTGTCTACATTTGTATCTTCGAAAGGGCTTGATCCTTGAGAGCGTGAAGAGTATGACGATTCGCAATCGTGTCCGACACGCTCCATGGGAACACATGTAGTAATGGCTGGGTATAGAATAAAATTGCCCCATGCTCCTGCGGCTTCCTGAGTTTAGGCAGTCTGCGACTGTCTGTGGGGCCTGTGGGATTGTTCGCCGCTATCTTCCAATATATCCCGCTCTCATATTGTTCGAGCCACAGCTCCACCCGTGCCGGGGCTGGCTGTCTTTGCTGGACGCTCCGAATAGTGCGATCGTTGTGCACGGCTCATTTGTATGCACAGGAAATTTCGATTGGGTGACTTAGGATCGCCGACGTTGAAAGTTGAAGGCCTTCACTAATTTGAAGTCGCGGAGCCCCTAGCAGAACCGCTAGTTCCCACACCACACTTTATCTTGACGATGAGGGGTGCCCCCATTTGTCGAAATGATCATCCTGTACGTAAGTAGTCCGGTTCCCTGGATTTGTAGTTCCGCAATTGAGCAGGAATTGCTCCGTTCATATTGTTTGGCGCTGAGCTTCCGACGGTTCGAGTCGTAGGTCCATGGGTTGTCCGTCCATTGGTAGGAGGGCCAACATTGCCGCCCAATGCCTGTCATTGCTCGCGCTTGGTTTGGTAGGTAACCGGGGAGTTCTACGATCCACTCATCGTTCGTTGACTGTCCAGCCGATGGCCTCGTTGGCAAGCTGTTGAAATACCGTATCTTTCCGCATCGTGGCCTTATCGACAAGTGACAATGCTGGCTCAATCCATTGTCTGATTAGTGCTTGCAGTGCGTCCTCTGGGGTTCGCGCCCGCTCTTGCAGACGAGTCGGCGATATCTTTTCGTGCCAGTCAAGAGTCGCCCCGCGAAAAGCCCCATGTCCGCTATGCTGCAATGTACTGGCCCTGCCGTCGCACGAGCCAAAGTATTGTTTGCTTGGCGTACTGAGTCTTACACGCTATCAGGATCGAGGCGAGGCCTGCTCCGCCTGCCTCCGTTGGGGTGTGCAGCAGGGTTGGTTTTATATTGTGCCTGCTATCCGTAGTTTTCACCGCGTATGCCATACAAATTGTTGTTGTATGTTGCGTACTTGTTCCTCCGCCCAGGAGGTAGATTGAAAGCTGCTGCTGTGAAATACACTGATGGCACCATGATTATGTAGAGAATTTTGATTCCCATGTCAACGCTCGTTGTGAGCTGGGTTTGCGTTGCTAGTCGCCGCAGCATTTCTCGGGTGCGATTCTCCCAATTAACGTCGACCATGTCCTCTGTTCCAACTTCATAGCCCACGTATCTCGCGGTATCGCTGTGCTGAGCACTGGGTCCCACACCACTCCGTCAGGTCCACTGCTGTATACAAGACGAGCACTTTGCTCTTGGTAGGCCGAACTTACAGGTCGGATAGACACCCAAACCGCTGTGCAATTTCCATGACGTGAGGCAGTTGGCGTGTCTCCGCCATGAAAATCGTGGAATCATCTACGAAGGCCGAGAAGACATGCCAAGATCCCTCTCATGCAGGGACTGCAATACCTTGTACATCCTTGTTCTGTTTGATCGCGAGTGCTAGAATTTACACTGCTAGTAAGAAGGGTAGCAGCGCCAGCGGGTAGCCCTGTTGGATACCCGAACGAACTTTGTGCGGGCGGGAGAGTTTCCCACTGACGAGAAATTGTGCGGTCGTCTCGTCATGAAGCTTTTCGAATTAGCTCCACAAATTCTAGTGCGAAGTCGAACCTCAACAACACTACATACAAGAATTTTCGGGCTACTGTGTCTTATGCCTTGCGGAATTCGAATAGTAGAATTACCCTGCTGAGCATAGCTGCTAGCTCGGATTGGCTGTGGTGAGCATTGCTAGCATCATTACATCGGCCTTCATCATTTGACGGCCGTGGACGACGCCTTGCTGCGTGTCCCTGATCGGTGTTCCCATGAGTTCCTGGAGCTGTGTTGCCATACTAGTCCCGAACACCTTGTAGGCTGTTTGCAGCAAGGCGATATGGCAGAAATCCATGGCATTGGTGGTGTCGCCCTTCTTTCGAAGCGGAATGATGGGCCCTTCCAGAAACGAAGGCGGATTGTCTCCGCCTTTGATCAGCTCATTGCCGATGGCTGCCATCGCTGGCACCAGTACGGCTTGTATATCCTTAAAACATCGTTTGTTTAGCCCATTCCTGCCTGCGCTTTTTGCCGATTGAGGTTGTCGATCGCCTGAATCACATACTCCTGCGCGATAGGTCGCATTAGGCGTTTTTTCCTCGCCGTGATGCGGATTGGGACTGGAATGGTGACGAAGTCGCCAACGTCAGCCTCTAAATTGTCCTCTGTCGTTGCATCATGCGTACCACCTACGATAGGGTCCCATTCTGAAGCAACTCGGTCGGCGGTCGACATGTTTCGAGTGAACGCCGTTAACTTGAGTAATCCGCGAGACGGTTTGGTCCTTTTCCCATTTGTACACCTGCTTAAACTACCAGCGGAGTTGGTCCGCTGTGCGGTGGAGGCGTTGGTTTGGTCCCAGGTCTCCGCCGACGGCAATCGTCCCACGTCCGCTGCTATAAGATCGTCTAGAAGCTCCGCCTGTATACATTTAACCGAGTCCATCAAAACCCTCGCGTCCACCAACCGAATATGCTGGATCATTTTTGTTTGTGCTGCGCTTTCCGGTTTACCCGTCCTCCGTTCACCCAGCCTATCCAGCCGGATCCTGTACGCTGTTGAAGTCGCCGGTTATAATTGTGGCACAATCCTGCCACGGCCACCCTCTTAGCGCTTTGAACTGGTGTTTTGCGCGTGTTGAGCTCATTGGCCGCACATATGTTATCCACTTGGATCCTCTTTGCTACCACTGCAATGTACCGTGGAGACCAGTGGTGAGGTTGCCATGATTGTACGATGGTGACCTCTCCTGGATGAACCAGACTGGTAACTCCCTCGGCTTTACTATCCCCGACTCTCCTGTATGAGAGCGGTGACCCCTTTTGGTGTTGACAGCCCAGCAGCCGTGCCCATGACACGCCCAAGTCTTTGGTTTCGTGTATCGTGTTTACTGTTAGCACATGCTTCCAGCAACAGTCCGAGGTGGGGTCGCTGACAGGATGGCGTCCTCCTCCATGCTTGCATCCATTTCGTACGTTTGCTCTCTATAACCCGTGAAGGTTCTGCGTTTCCAAGCGACAGTTGGCTACCGCTCCCTTTGTCTGTCTCTTTGTTTTTGTGAGTTCCCTTCGCTTATTTGCAGTAGCTTGATATGTCCGTAGATATCCCCTGCTCCCTCCCGCCCTGCTGATAAGGGAGCAGTCGTTCTCCCCACCTGTCTGGCTGTAGTATTAGTTGTCGCTTTCATCATACCATGAACGATGTTGTCGTCGAAGTACGACATGAGCGCATCCCATTGAAAGGCTGATACCTGCCCTCACATGTCTCCCGATATGTCTCAAACTGGTTTAATACTATGAGGTGATTTTATAATCGCGTTGGAAATCCTCGCTCTTCCTTGCTGTCTTGCCCGAGGCGGACTCGGATCTCCTCAGAGCAGAGCACTGCGCACAGTACTTGGTGTACGAAGCGACGCTTCTTGTAGCTGTCGCACATTACCAGAACTTCGTCGTCCCCATATTTTGTTGCCACAAGCGAACCACGTCCCCTCCGTGCCTATAAGAGGAGGTAAAGTTTTGCGTGGGGAGTCTTGGGAAATGCCCAATTCGGCGGTCAAGCCATTGTTTGGTTTCTAGATCGGGTGCCCTATTTCTGAAAGCTACGAGGCTAGCATACAGGCAGTCCTTCCGCCACCCCGCAGGCCACACTGTCATCACAGGTGTCCTGGATCGGATCCTCAGCCCTTTTGAGCCCGGTCACACCCGTGCCTGGGACGCCTTATGGGACGGCCCACGCGTTGGCCCATGCAAATACCAGTTGGAGAGGCACAATCACAAAGACCTTGGATGGCGTAAGAGCTGGGAGACAGAGAGACATCTTCGAAGGCCTTAGCGAAGCAGAGGCCACCTTGGATGACTGGCGGGAGGAGCTGCTGGAAGGATGACGGATGTCATGGGGCGGAGATGACCGGCGTGGCTAAGAAAACAGGAGGAGTTGTCAAGACGAAGGATGGGTGTCGTGTTTGGTGAGCGGCGCAGATGGTGGAACTAAGCTGCCGTGCCGTTACAAGTGTGCAAGGAAGACGGGGTGTCACCAGTGAGGACGGATGGCATACCAAGGGTGTCTCTAGTGTTAGGCAGGAGGTCGTGCCCAAGGTCCTGTTTAGTGGCTCCCGCCGCCTCGTGGGTGATTCAGGGACTTCGCATGTTGCCTTACAGCTAACAGGCCCTTGACTAAGACTGCTACACAGGAAACAGAAGAACAGGAAGAAGAACTATCAGCTTAATCGACGTATACTTAACATCTTCGAGACTTGGACATCTGCTTGGGAAGGAGCGTACTGGTACGGACTAGCCCCTACAGGGTTTTCTGGAGCCGTCTCACTGACACCGAGGATTTTGAGGAAATACTCTGTCCTGCGGCAGCTGAACCCCAGCGTTCACATCCCCGCCCGGGACATGTTGACGGAGAAGCAGGGTAGCTTCGCCGTTGGTGTTACGAACCAGTGATCGTGGGGTTCAAGGACTAATTTGACGAGTTGGAATCTCGTGTGGCGCTTTTAGTGTTCTAATTAGCGTTTACGTCGTCGTGTGGCTGACGTTAGCACATTTCGCCTTTGGTTTGGCCGTGCTTCGTTTCTAGAGACCGAGTACGCGCGGATTGCAGCGTGGATTAGCTGCCTGAGTTGTTACGAAGTGTGTGGTCACGTCAGTTCTGGGGTACTAGAACGGTTTAGGGTCTAGAAGAAGTGCTGTGTCGGGAACAGCTGGAATTATTGGGGATTTATAACCGGGCGAGAGCAACCGTTGCTAGCGTACACTATAGGTTAAGAGGAAGCTCAATATAATGAACTCAAGTCTTATGTTTGGGGCAAATTCAACTCTGATTTAGGTTAGGCCCAGGGCGGGAGCCCTGGCCTCATGTGAGCCACTCAAATGCAGGTCAGCTCTGATTGGCTGAAGTGACACTCTTCAGCCAATCAGTGACAAACACAGCACGCGCTAGCCGCGTGCTTTTGTACCTACTTTTGTAACTAATGCTACCTACTTATGTAACTAGGGTGAGGCCCATTACATCACCCCCTCTCTAAGTTGCGCTTACGGTGCCGTAGCGCATACGCATAAAACACCGAAGAACACAACCGTAGAACCGTAGGTCTGCCGTCAAAGCCACTCGGCAGCGCGCAGCCGAGCGATCACAACGCAAGCGAAGCCTCGTAATCGCGCACTACATCCGGGATATCATCCATTAGGCGACTGTGCGGCTCCCACGTGTCTTCCGCTGGCGTAAATCCCAGTCAGCGGACCCGGTAGTGCTTCTCAGTCGCGCGCCCGATTATTCTTCATTGGAGCACCAGTCTCAAGGTGTCTACGCGTGTCGTGATCAACGATACGCTCGGCGATCCAGCGCCGAGCGCCCGACGCATCAATAAGCAGGGGCGGACCATCGCGGCGAAGGTCGGGCCTTGGGGTCGTAGGGTCGCTTCAGAGGGATTGCTCTGGAGGGTCGCCGGTTTCGTCGGTTTCATCGGTTTCACCGATTGTCGAGATGCCGGGTGGCTCTGAGGCGACACCTCCCCGGGGCGCCGGGCACCGAAACCGAATCGGCGGCCAATGTCGGAAGCGCAGCGGACAACGAACGGTGCGTCAAAGGTGCAGTATCTAGCGGCTCGCGCTCGCGAGAACGCGAGAGCGGTATCGGCGATATCTCAGCGAACTCGGTACTTGACCATGCTATCGCGCGTGTAGATGGGCGTTGGACCAACCCATCGTCAGCAGCGTCGGGTCGGGATGTCGTAGTACGTGCCTGTTCGCGATCGCGCGAACGTATATCGGGGAGATCCGCCGGACGGTACGGCTTGAGACACCCGACGTAAAACGTCGGGTGTAGGCGCATCGCCGTTGGTATGTCTAGCGTGTAGGCATCTCCATGGACTTGCATAACTTTGAACGGGCCAATGAATCTCGGAGCGAGCTTGTTTGCACCTAAGTTCGTCACGGCCGATGATTGAATACCGTCGGTCGATAGCAGGACTCTGTGGCCTTGTCGGAAGACAGCCGTGTTCTTCCGACCCCGTTTGTCTGCATTTTCCTTCTGCTTGTCCACGGCTGCTTGTAGCGCATCACGTACGAACCTCGTGACGGCTTGGCGATGCAATACAAACTCCGACACTGCAGCGGGGCTGATTGGCGAAGCAGTTTCCTTTGGAGCATATTAGCGACGGGAGACGCGACGTTGGTCGTCGCGTCAGGCAGCGAAGAAGGCAAGTCCGTGCTTGGTCTCGTGGCACTCGTAGTATGCGAGCGCGTCGGTGAAGCAATGGTGTTGGCAACTTCAAAATCCTCGGATGTACCGGTACCAGGTACCGGTACTGGTGGTATCAAATGCGATATCCCGTCAGTCTCGTTACTGTCAGTTCTCGTGCGCACACCAGCTTCACTCGACACCAGCACCGAGTTACTCGGCGCTCCTTCAGTTCCTCCCCCCATCAAGAGTGGAGCCGACGCTCCCAAGTGCCGGACTGAATGCGAGCACCGCAGGAACGCGCGGATGTCGCGCGTTGTTCACGTAGAACGGCGTCAACCCCGTTGACGCATGAACGGCGTTATTGATTGCGAACTCAGCGAGTGGCAGGAAGTCACTCCATGTGGCAAAGGAGGTGTAGCTGCGGAGAACGTCCTCAAGCACACGATTGACCCTCTCCGTTTGCCCATCCGTCTCCGGATGGGCCGCCGTCGACATCAACAGGCGTGTACCAAGCAATTCAAAGAGCCGATCCCAGAACGCGGACGTGAATCGCGGGTCACGGTCGGAAACGATAGATTCCGGCAGGCCATGATGCCGGAATACAAGATCAAGAAAGAGACGCGCCGTGTCTTCCGCTGTGACTTGGGTTGCGACCGGAGCAAGATGCACCATCTTGCTGAAGCGATCGACGAGGACCAGGACGCCTGTGCGCCCCTGGTCGTCCCGCGGTAACCCAAAAATGAAGTCCATACTGACGGATCGCCACGCCTCCGTGGCGATGGGCAACGGACGCAGCGGAGCCTGTGACGAAGAGGAAGGCTTGACGCGCTGACAGATCTCGCAAGAACGGACCCATTTCCGTATCTACTTGTACATGCGAGGCCAGTAGAAGTCTCGAGAAAGCGCACCGAACGTCTTCTCGCGGCCGAGATGACCGCCGACGGGTGAATCGTGGTATTCATGGACCAAGCGAGCACGAAGGTCGTCATCAGCTGGTATGACGACACGCGGCGAGTCGAATCGGTCCATCGTATACATCAACAGCGGACCATCGAGTGCATATCGCTCGATGTGGTCGCGGGTCGGACGCGTCAACTTCTTCAACGACTCCGTGGTAGGAGTGCGGAGATGCGCGATAATGGTCGCGTAGAACAGGTCGTTTCCGTACGCCTCAGCGATCTGCTGACGCAGTGGTAACACTGGAGCTGAAATCGTCGAGTTGATACCAAGAGCGACGCAGCAGGCACAATCTTCATCTTCGTCGTCGTCGTCAGGTATCTGATGACCCTTTTCGCGTCTTGGATCGTAATCAGGGCGACGTGACAGCGCGTCGGCAAGAATGTTATTCTTGCCGGGTTTGTAATGAACAACGAAATTATACTCAGCGAAAAAGGACAGCAAACGTGCCATACGCTGTGACAGATGCGGGCTCTTCATCGCGGTGCGCAGCGACGCGTGGTCCGTGTAGACGGCAAACGTCTGTTCGCCGAGCAGGTACACTCTGAATTTAATCAGAGCGTAGCGCATCGCGAGAAGCTCCTTATCATGGACAGGGTAATTCTTTTCGGCTGGTTTCAGCTGTCATGACTGGT